>CAJHQP010001805.1:0-102311 GCA_905132765.1 Moricandia arvensis
GTTTCCTGTAAGGCCTGATATTTACCACTATTGAGCCATGATATAAGCTCTATTTAGGCTCTATTATATGTGTTTAAAGTACGTCTTAGAGTATTTCGGGTCAAAACCCATTAGCTTTAGGATATAGATTTCATAAACCCACTAGGGATTGGTTTTATCTTTTAATAAACCCACTAAGGGTTGGTTTTATCTTTCATAAACCCACTAGGGATTGGATTTATCTATAGATTCAGTTAGGGTTTTTGTAGTGTCCTGATAAGGCTTGATATTTACCACTATTGTGCCATGATATAAGCCTTATTTAGTTTCTATTGTATGTGTTTAGACTATTTATTAGAGTATTTCGGGTGAAAACCCATTTGCTTTAGGATATAGATTTCATAAACCCACTGGGGGTTCGTTTTATCTTTTCATAAACCTAGTAAGGGTTGGTTTTATTTTTTCATAAACCCACTAGAGGTTGGATTTATCTATAGAGTCGGTTAGGGTTTTTGTAATTTCCTGATAAGGCCTGATTTTTACCACTATTGTGCCATGATATAAGCTCTATTTAGGTTCTATTATATATGTTTAGAGTATGTCTTAGAGTATTTCGGGTGACAACCTATTAGCTTTAGGATTTAGATTTCATAAACCCACAAAGGGTTGGTTTTATCTTTTCATAAACCGACTAAGGGTTGGTTTTATCATTTCATAAACCCACTAGGGTTCCATTTATCCATAGAGCCGGTTAGGGTTTTTGTAGGTTCGTGAGAAGGCCTGATATTTACCATTATTGTGCCATGATATAAGCTCTGTTTAGGTTATATTATATGTGTTTAGATTATGTCTTGAGTATTTTTGGTGAAAACCACTTAGCTTTAGGATTTAGATTTTATAAACCCACTAGGGGTTTGTTTTATATTTTCATAAACCCACTAAGGGTTTGGTTTATCTTTTCATAAGCCCACTAGGGGTTGGATTTATCTATAGAGTCGGTTAGGGTTTTTGTAGTTTGTGATAAGACCTGATATTTGCCACTATTGTGCCATGATATAAGCTCTATTTAGGTTCTATTATATGTGTTTAGAGTATGTCTTAGAGTATTTCGGGTGAAAACCCATTAGCTTTGGGATTAGATTTCAGAAATCCACTAGGGTTGGTTTTATCTTTTAATAAACCCACTAAGGGTTGGTTTTATCTTTCATAAACCCACTAGGGGTTGGATTTATCTGTAGAGTCAGTTAGGGTTTTTGTAGTTTCCTGATAAGGCCTTATTATCACTATTGTGCCATGATATATGCTTTATTTAATTTCTATTATATGTGTTTAGAGTATTTCTTAGAGTATTTCGGGTGAAAACCCCTTAGCTTTAGGATATAGATTCCATAAACCCACTAGGGGTTGGTTTTATCTTTTCATAAACCCACTAAGGGTTGGTTTTAGCTTTTCATAAACCCACTAGGGGTTGGATTTATCTATAGAGTCGGTTAAGGTTTTTGTAGTTTCCTGATAAGGACTGATATTTACCACTATTGTGCCACGAAATAAGCTCTATTTAGGTTCTATTATATGTGTTTAGATTATGTCTTGAGTATTTTGGGTGAAAACCCATTAGCTTTATGATTTAGATTTCATAACCCACTAGGGGTTGGTTTTATCTTTTCATAAACCCAATGAGGGTTGGTTTTATCTTTTCATAAACCCACTAGGGGTTGGATTTATCTTTTGAGTCGGTTAGGGTTTTTGTAGTTTTCTGATAAGGCCTGATATTTACCACTATTGTACCATGATATAAGCTCTATTTAGGTTCTATTATATGTGTTTAGAGTATGTCTTAGAGTATTTCGGGTGAAAACCCATTTGCTTTAGGATTTTGATTACATAAACCCACTAGGGGTTGGTTTTATATTTTCATAAACCCACTAAGGGTTGCTTTTATTTTTCATAAACCCACTAGGGGTTGGATTTAACTATAGAGTCGGTTAGGATTTTTGTAGTTTTCTGGTAAGGCCTGATATTTACCACTATTGTGCTATGATATAAGCTCTATTTAGGTTCTATTATATGTGTTTAGAGTATGTCTTAGAGTATTTCGGGTGAAAACCCATTAGCTTTAGGTTTTAGATTTCATAAACCTACAAAGGGTTGGTTTTATCTTTTCATAAACCCATTAAGGTTTGGATTTATCTTTTCATAAGCCCACTAGGGGTTTGATTTATCTATAGAGCCGGTTAAGGTTTTTGTAGTTTCATGATAAGGCCTGATATTTACCACTATTGTGCCATGATATAAGCTCTATTTAGGTTATATTATATGTGTTTAAAGTATGTCTTAGAGTATTTTGGGTGAAAACCCAATTGCTTTAGGATTTAGATTTCATAAACCCACTAGGGGTTGGTTTTGTCTTTTCATAAACGCACTAAGGGTTGGTTTTATCTTTTCTTAAACCCACTAGCGTTCTATTTATCCATAGAGCCGGTTAGCGTTTTTGTAGGTTCGTGAGAAGGCCTGATATTTACCATTATTGTGCCATGATATAAGCTCTATTTAGGTTCTATTATATTTGTTTAGATTATGTCTTGAGTATTTCGGGTGAAAACCCATTAGCTTTAGGATTAGATTTCATAAATCCACTAAGGGTTGTTTTATCTTTTAATAAACCCACTAAGGGTTGGTTTTATCTTTCAGAAACCCACTAGGGGTTGGATTTATCTATAGAGTCAGTTAGGGTTTTTGTAGTTTCCTGATAAGGCCTGATTATCACTATTGTGCCATGATATATGCTTTATTTAATTTTTATTATATGTGTTTAGAGTATTTCTTAGAGTATTTCGGGTGAAAACCCCTTAGCTTTAGGATATAGATTGCATAAACCCACTAGGGCTTGATTTTATATTTTCATAAACCCACTAAGGGTTGGTTTTATCTTTTCATAAACCCACTAGGGGTTGGATTTATCTATAGAGTCAGTTAGGGTTTTTGTAGTTTCCTGTAAGGCCTGATATTTACCACTATTGAGCCATGATATAAGCTCTATTTAGGCTCTATTATATGTGTTTAAAGTACGTCTTAGAGTATTTCGGGTCAAAACCCATTAGCTTTAGGATATAGATTTCATAAACCCACTAGGGATTAGTTTTATCTTTTAATAAATCACTAAGGGTTGGTTTTATCTTTCATAAACCCACTAGGGATTGGATTTATCTATAGATTCAGTTAGGGTTTTTGTAGTGTCCTGATAAGGCTTGATATTTAGCACTATTGTGCCATGATATAAGCCTTATTTAGTTTCTATTGTATGTGTTTAGACTATTTATTAGAGTATTTCGGGTGAAAACCCATTTGCTTTAGGATATAGATTTCAAAAACCCACTGGGGGTTCGTTTTATCTTTTCATAAACCTACTAAGGGTTGGTTTTATTTTTTCATAAACCCACTAGAGGTTGGATTTATCTATAGAGTCGGTTAGGGTTTTTGTAATTTCCTGATAAGGCCTGATTTTTACCACTATTGTGCCATGATATAAGCTCTATTTAGGTTCTATTATATATGTTTAGAGTATGTCTTAGAGTATTTCGGGTGACAACCTATTAGCTTTAGGATTTAGATTTCATAAACCCACAAAGGGTTGGTTTTATCTTTTCATAAACCGACTAAGGATTGGTTTTATCTTTTCATAAACCCACTAGGGTTCCATTTATCCATAGAGCCGGTTAGGGTTTTTGTAGGTTCGTGAGAAGGCCTGATATTTACCATTATTGTGCCATGATATAAGCTCTATTTAGGTTATATTATATGTGTTTAGATTATGTCTTGAGTATTTTTGGTGAAAACCACTTAGCTTTAGGATTTAGATTTTATAAACCCACTAGGGGTTTGTTTTATATTTTCATAAACCCACTAAGGGTTTGGTTTATCTTTTCATAAGCCCACTAGGGGTTGGATTTATCTATAGAGCCGGTTAGGGTTTTTGTAGTTTGTGATAAGACCTGATATTTGCCACTATTGTGCCATGATATAAGCTCTATTTAGGTTCTATTATATGTGTTTAGAGTATGTCTTAGAGTATTTCGGGTGAAAACCCATTAGCTTTGGGATTAGATTTCATAAATCCACTAGGGTTGGTTTTATCTTTTAATAAACCCACTAAGGGTTGGTTTTATCTTTCATAAACCCACTAGGGGTTGGATTTATCTGTAGAGTCAGTTAGGGTTTTTGTAGTTTCCTGATAAGGCCTTATTATCACTATTGTGCCATGATATATGCTTTATTTAATTTCTATTATATGTGTTTAGAGTATTTCTTAGAGTATTTCGGGTGAAAACCCCTTAGCTTTAGGATATAGATTGCATAAACCCACTAGGGGTTGGTTTTATCTTTTCATAAACCCACTAAGGGTTGGTTTTAGCTTTTCATAAACCCACTAGGGGTTGGATTTATCTATAGAGTCGGTTAAGGTTTTTGTAGTTTCCTGATAAGGACTGATATTTACCACTATTGTGCCACGAAATAAGCTCTATTTGGGTTCTATTATATGTGTTTAGATTATGTCTTGAGTATTTTGGGTGAAAACCCATTAGCTTTATGATTTAGATTTCATAACCCACTAGGGGTTGGTTTTATCTTTTCATAAACCCAATGAGGGTTGGTTTTATCTTTTCATAAACCCACTAGGGGTTGGATTTATCTTTTGAGTCGGTTAGGGTTTTTGTAGTTTTCTGATAAGGCCTGATATTTACCACTATTGTACCATGATATAAGCTCTATTTAGGTTCTATTATATGTGTTTAGAGTATTTCGGGTGAAAACCCATTTGCTTTAGGATTTTGATTACATAAACCCACTAGGGGTTGGTTTTCTATTTTCATAAACCCACTAAGGGTTTCTTTTATTTTTTCATAAACCCACTAGGGGTTGGATTTAACTATAGAGTCGGTTAGGATTTTTGTAGTTTCCTGGTAAGGCCTGATATTTACCACTATTGTGCCATGATATAAGCTCTATTTAGGTTCTATTGTATGTGTTTAGAGTATGTCTTAGAGTATTTCGGGTGAAAACCCATTTGCTTTAGGTTTTAGATTTCATAAACCCACAAAGGGTTGGTTTTATCATTTCATAAACCCATTAAGGTTTGGATATATCTTTTCGTAAGCCCACTAGGGGTTTGATTTATCTATAGAGCCGGTTAAGGTTTTTGTAGTTTCATGATAAGGCCTGATATTTACCACTATTGTGCCATGATATAAGCTCTATTTAGGTTATATTATATGTGTTTAAAGTGTGTCTAAGAGTATTTCGGGTGAAAACCCATTAGCTTTAGGATTAAGATTTCATAAACGACCTTACTTTTGCAGATGATCTGTAGTAAAGGCTCGTATCAGTGTAGCCTGGTTGCCTAGTTTAGACGACTCAAAATAAAAAGAAACTAAGAAAGTCTCATGTTAAGGAAAACGCTGTCGTTTCTGAGGCGATTGTCGAGGAGTTTTGGGGTATCGATTATGGGTCTCTCTGGTGACGGATGGATTCAACAGAGATTCCAGGGGTTCCTTTGGATCCAGGGGTCCCTTTGACTCGGGTTCTGATGAGGCAGAAGACATGGGTTGTGGCGGCGACAGAGAAGAAGGTTTTGACAAATTACGATCTCGATATTTCGTTATCAGAAGGGAAACAGAGTGTGGTAGTTCCATCGGTGATTGTAGATGATGCAAATCCGCTTTGGGAAGACTTTGTTATAGCTCGATTTCTGGAAACTGCTCCACACGTTGTGAAGGTTCACATGATTCTAAACAAGATCTGGACGTTTGGGGAGAAGGATTTGAAGATAGATGTTTATGATATAGACTCGGTGACGATGAGAATCAGATTTCCAAGCAAAGGGATTAAGGAGAAGATAGTAAGGTGTGGCATGTGGAACATAGCTGGGATACCAATGGAGGTTTCTAAATGGTCACCTGTGGTTGATGCATCGGAAAGGAAGCTGACTCCTCTCTGGGTTCATCTTGGAAAGGTTCCGATGAGTATGTACTCTTGGGAAGGTCTGAGTTTTATATCTAGTGCTGCTGGGATCCCTGATAAACTTCACCCGGAGACGGTAGCTTGCACAAATTTTTAGGAAGCCAAGGTATGTGTAAAGGCTGACCTATCGAAGGCACTTCCGGATAAGATCATCTTCAAAATAGGAAGTGAAGAAGTTATGGTTGAATTCTCTTATCCATGGCTTCCTTCAAAATGCAGTACGTATGGTAAATGGGGCCATAAAGAGGTTATCTGTACTATGAAGAAGAAAGATGAGGATGAAACTAAGACACCTAAGGGGTTTGAGAAACTTGGAGAAATGGAGGATGGAAAAAAAAGTGCCAGTGAAGAAATTCATGGTGTAAAAGGGGGTGAGATTGTGGAGGCTGATAAGGTTAGGGAGATTGAAGAGAGGTTGAAGGATATGGAAAACTCCAGTAAAGAGATGGAAGTTGGTAAGAAAACTGTGGAAGCAAAGGAAGTGATCTCAGATTCTGTGAATAATATGGGAGATAAAAGGCAGCAGATTAATGAGAGTTGGAAGAAGGTTGCGGAAGAGAAAGCTAGTAGGAGTCCATGGAATTCTGTAAAAGAGTTGAAATTTGATCATGTTGCAATAACGCCTTCAAGGTTTGCTGCACTAAGTGATCTTGTAGATAGTAAAGATATGGAGGAAATGCCTTCTATTGCTGGGGATATTGAGCTAAAGGTCAGAGAAGGGTGTCCAGTGGTTGATGATATTGCTGAGGAGGCTGAAAAATCAAAAAGGGGTGCGTTGGAGAGTGGCAGGAAATGTCTACCCAGGGACTCTAAAACTAATCACCGGGTTCTTTCAGAAGTTGCTAATAAAACAAGGGGTTCCAAGAAACTACATCATTAATGGTGGGTTTTTTTCTGGAATATTCGAGGCTTTAACAAGAAAATAAAACAAGAAGTCCTTCGAAAATGGGTTAGAGATATGAAGTTTGGTTGGCTGATTGAAACGAGAGTTACGGAGAGGAAAGCAGGAAGTATTATTAAAGAAGTTTTTGAAGGTTGGGATAGTATAACAAATTATGAGTTTCACAATTTGGGAAGGATTTGGGTTGTCTGGAAGCAGAATGTAAGGATGAGTCCAGTTTATAAGAGTAGTCAGATTATCACTTGCTCTGTTAAGGTGGATAGTTTGGAAGAGGAATTATTTTGCTCGTTCATATATGCAGCAAATGCAATGGAAGATCGTAAGGAGTTGTGGGATGACTTGAGAAATCATTATGAAGCTCCTATTTTTAAGAATAAGAAATGGATGTTAATGGGTGATTTCAATGAGATCCCGGAGGGTGAAGAGCACTCTGAGTTTGCAGTTTCTCCGAGGATACCACAAGGTATGAGAAATTTCCAAGATGTTACTAATCATTGTGGTCTGTTGGATATGGGCTATCAGAGGCCAAGGTTTACCTGGTGTAATAAAAGAGAAGAGGGATTAATCTGTAAGAAGTTGGACAGAGTTCTGATTAATGAAAGTTGGCTTCAATCTTCTTCAAGAGCCTACTGCGTTTTTGAGCCAGGTGGGTGTTCTGATCACTTGAGATGTAGGATACAACTGGAGGAAGAGGTTGTGAAGAAAAGAAGGCCTTTTAAGTTCACAAACTGCATTGCGAAGATGCCAGAATTTATTCCTTTGTTGGAGAGCCATTGGAGAAAGAATGCTGCTCTGTTTAACTCAACAGCAGCAATGTTCAAGCTTACTAAACAACTCAAGACCTTAAAACAGCCTCTACGTTCTCTATGTAAAGAGAAGCTGGGAGATCTACCTAAGAGAACCAAAGATGCTTACCAAAGCTTATGTGAGAAACAAAAAGCTACACTGGAATTGCCATCACCAACTGCCATTCATGAAGAGGCTAACGCTTATGAAAAGTGGCAACGTTTAGCAACCCTGGAGAAAGATTTTTATAAGCAGAGATCAAAGCTACATTGGCTAGAGGATGGGGATGGTAACAATAGGGTTTTCCATAATGCTATAAAGATAAGAGAAGTGCGGAATGGAATCAGAGAAGTTGTGCGTGAGGATGGTTCTATCGCAAAGTCTGATGATGAAATTAAGGTGGAAGCGGAGAATTTCTTCACAAGGTTTATGACTACTATGCCGGATGAGTTTGAAGGGGTCACAACTGAAAGACTGAGAGAGCTTCTAGACTTTCAATGTAGTCCTATGGATTGTGAGAAGTTGGTTAAGGAGGTCACCAATGAAGAGATCAAGGCGGTTCTGTTCAAAATGCCAGGGCACAAGTCGCCTGGGCCGGATGGGTTTACATCAGAATTCTGAAGGAGTCATGGCAAATCATTGGTGATTATGTAGTAGTGGCCATAAAGTCGTTCTTTGATAAAGGATTCCTACCGAAGGGTCTAAACTCAACTATTCTGGCTCTAGTACCTAAAAAAGAGGAAGCAAAGGTAATGAAAGACTACATGCCTATTTCGTGCTACAATGTTTTATATAAGATTATATCGAAGCTTATAGCGAACAGGTTGAAAGAAGTTTTGCCCAAATTTATCTCACTAAACCAATCAGCATTCATTAATGAAAGGCTGCTAATGGAGAATGTGCTTTTGGCAACAGAAATTGTGAAGGATTATCACAAAAATGATATTTCCCCGCGTTGTGCTATGATGATAGATATATCGAAAGCTTCGATTCAGTTCAATGGTCATTCTTGCTAAACACGCTTACAGCCCTTGGCCTGCCAGGAAAGTTTATCAAGTGGATTTCTCTTTGTGTTACTACGGCTTCGTTCTCTTTTCAGGTAAACAGAGAGTTGGCTGGATATTTCCAAAGTAGAAGAGGTCTGACGCAGGGTTGCTCCTTATCGCCATAATTGTTTGTTGTTTGCATGAATGTGCTTTCTCGAATGTTGAACGAAGCTGCTTCAAGAAAACTGATTGGCTTTCACCCTAAATGCAAGAATATAGGTCTCACACACCTATGTTTTGCAGATGACTTGATGGTGTTTATTGAGGGTACGAAGAAATCAGTAGAGGGGATTCTGAAAGTGTTTGAGGAGTTTGACAAAATGTCTGGTCTTAAGATAAGCTTGGAGAAGTCGACTTTGTTTATGGCTGGCATTTCTGATCAGAAGAGGGTTGAAATTCTCAATCATTTTCCTTTTGCAGCAGGTAAACTTCCTGTCAAATATCTAGGTCTTCCTTTACTAGTGAAAAATATGACAGTAACTGACTTCTTGCCTCTTGTTGAGAAGATTCGTAAGATAATTGGTTCTTGGACAGGGCGTTTCTTATCTTATGCTGGTCGTCTTCAGCTAATAAACTCTGTTGTTATGAGTCTTGTCAACTTCTGGATGGCTGCTTTCCGTCTGCCAATAGGGTGTATTGCAGAAATTGAAAGAATTTGTTCGGCTTTCTTGTGGTCTGGAGGTGATTTAAATGGTAGGAAAGCAAAAATATCTTGGAACAAAGCAAGAAGGGGGCTTGGGCATCAGATCTCTTAAGGAGATGCATGCTGTTAGTGTTCTTAAACTAATTTGGAGGATTCTTTCTGCAGATTCGCTTTGGGTCAGTTGGATAAAGTTGTATCTTATTCGAAAGGGATCAATATGGTCAGTTAAAGAAACTTCGCAACTAGGCTCTTGGATGTGGCGGAAGATTCTAAAGTATAGAGATAAGGCAAAGGATTTCTATAAGGTGGATGTTAGAAATGGCAAGAAAGCTTCCTTTTGGTATGATAATTGGTCCCCTCTAGGTAGTCTAAAGGAGTTATTGGGAGGGGGTGGATGCATAGAATTCGGAATAACAGAGTATGCTAAAGTGGAGGACTGCCTAAACCATAGAAGGAAGCATCATCGTTTTGTACTTTTGAACAAGATTGAGTTGGAAATTGTGAAGTTTAAAGAATCAATGAAGCCAAATGAGGAAGATGTTTATTTATGGAGAAATGGGAATGATAAATACAAGGGGAACTTCTCAACAACTGATACTTGGCAGGCGGTTAGAGAAAAACACCAGGTTTATGGTTGGTGCAAAGCTATTTGGTTTAAACATGCAACTCCTAAGTTTTCCTTTTTTGCATGGCTTGTGCTCAGAGACAGATTATCTACTGGGAGCAGAATGATACAGTGGAGCATTAACATTGATACAACCTGTATTTTTTGCCAAGAGCTAATGGAATCAGTGACCCATTTGTTCTTTGGTTGCTCCTTCTCTAAGCAAATTTGGAGAAACCTGGCTGAGGGTGTGCTCTTGAGTAGGTATACTACGAATTGGTCTGATATTCTGAGGATCATAATGGATGAGGAGCTAGATAATGTTCTCCTCTTTACAGTCAGGTACTGTTTCAAGCAACAATTCATAGTATTTGGAGAGAGAGAAACAGAAGGAGACATGGTGAGAAAGCTTCCCCGCCAGCTCTTTTAACTAAACTAATTGATAAGACTATGAGAAACAAGTTTTCAATAATCCAAAAAAGGAGGGACAAGAAACTTGAAGGGGGGTTACGATATTGGTTCTCTACTAGATGAAGGTTGATATCTAGACGAGACTGATGGTTCTGAGTGTGGGGCGTTGAGTTGTTCTCAAGTGTGGCTGCTGGGTTTCTTTTGGAGTTGAAGATGAGTGCTGAGGAGTCTGTTTCTGCAGTTTGTTTTATCTATCCATACACCCTCCTGGTCAAGAATTTCTTACTCTTTTTCCTCATTAAGTTTTGTCCCAACTGGGTTTTCTTAATGAGGTTTTAATGAGGAGAATTTAATGACCCTTCCAAGCTTGACTTGTTCCACATGGTTGAGCTTGAGGGGGAGTGTTAGTGATGGCCTATAAGGTTCTTTGTTTTTTTTTTTTTGATAAAGTTTGGAGAAGTTTTGGTTTTGTTGTGTTTAAATTTTCTAAGCTTCAGTTGTAAAAGGTCTTTTTTCTTTTGAATTAAATTTAACATTCAATTCAAAAAAAAAGATTTCATAAACCCACTAGGAGTTGGTTTTATCTTTTCATAAACCCACTAAGGGTTGGTTTATTTTTTCATAAATCCACTAGGGGTTGGACATATCTATAGAGTCGTTTAAGGTTTTCTATTTTCCTGATAAGGCCTGATATTTACCACTATTGTGCCATGATATAAGCTCTATTTGGGTTCTATTATATGTGTTTAGAGTATGTCTTTTGAGAATTTCGGGTGAAAACCCATTAGCTTTAGAATTTAGATTTTATAAACCCACAAAGGGTTGGTTTTATCTTTTCATAAACCCACTAATGGTTGGTTTTATCTTTTCATAAGCCCACTAAGGGTTAGATTTATCTATAGAGTCGGTTAAGGTTTTTGTAGTTTCGTGATAAGACATGATATTTACCACTACTGTGCCATGATATAAGCTCTATTTAGGTTCTATTATATGTGTTTAGAGTATGTCTTAGAGTATTTCGGGTGAAAACCCATTAGCTTTAGGATTAGATTTCATAAACCCACTAGGGGTTGGTTTTATCTTTTAATAAACCCACTAAGAGGATGTTTTATCTTTCATAAACCCACTAGGGGTTGGATTTAACTATAGAGTCATTTAGGGTTTTTGTATTTTCCTGATAAGGCTTGATATTTACTACTATTGTGCCATGATAGAAGCTTTATTTAGTTTCTATTATATGTGTTTAAAGTATTTCTTAGAATATTTCGGGTGAAAACCCATTAGCTTTAGGATATAGATTTTATAAACCCACTAGGGGTTGGTTTTATCTTTTCATAAACCCACTAAGGGTTGATTTTATATTTTCATAAATCCACTAGAGGTTGGATTTAACTATAGAGTCGGTTAGGGTTTTTGTAGTTTCCTGATAAGGCCTGATGTTTACCACTATTGTGCCATGATATAAGCTCTATTTAGGTTATATTATATGTGTTTAAAGTGTGTCTAAGAGTATTTCGGGTGAAAACCCATTAGCTTTAGGATTAAGATTTCATAAACCCAATAGGGGCTGGTTTTATCTTTTCATAAACCCACTAAGGGCTGGTTTTATTTTTTCATAAACCCACAAGGGATTGGATTTATCTATAGAGTCGGTTAGGGTTTTTGTATTTTCCTGATAAGGCCTGATAATTACCACTATTGTGCAATGATATAAGCTCTATTTAAGTTCTATTATATGTGTTTAGAGTATGTCTTAGAGTATTTCGGGTGAAAACCACTTAGCTTTAGGATTTAGATTTCACAAACCCACAAAAGGGTTGGTTTTATATTTTCATAAACACACTAAGGGTTGGTTTTATCTTTTCATAAGCCCACTAGGGGTTTTATTTATCTATAGAGTCGGTTAGGATTTTTGTAGTGTCGTGATAAGGCCTGATATTTACTACTATTGTGCCATGATATAAGCTCTATTTAGGTTCCATTATATGTGCTTAGATTATGTCTTGAGTATTATGGGTGAAACCCCATTAGCTTTAGGATTTAGATTTCTTAAACCCACTAGGAGTTGGTTTTATATTTTCAGAAACCCACTAAGGGTTGGTTTTATCTTTTCATAAGCCCACTAGGGGTTGGATTTATCTATAGAGTCGGTTAGGGTTTTTCTAGTTTCGTGATAAGGCCTGATATTTACAACTATTTTGCCATGATATAAGCCCTATTTAGGGTCTATTATATGTGTTTAGAGTATGTCTTAGAGTATTTCGGGTGAAAACCCATTAGCTTTGGGATTACATTTCATAAACCCACCAGAGGTTGGTTTTATCTTTTAATAAACCCAGTAAGGGTTGGTTTTATCTTTCATAAACCCACTAGGGGTTGGATTTATCTATAGATTCAGTTAGGGTTTTTGTAGTTTCCTGATAAGGTCTGATATTTACCACTATTGTGCCATGATATAAGCTCTATTTAGGTTCTATTATATGTGTTTAGAGTATGTCTTAGAGCATTTCGGGTGAAAACCCATTAGCTTTAGGATTAGATTTCATAAATCCACTAGGGGTTGTTTTATCTTTTAATAAACCCACTAAGGGTTGGTTTTATCTTCCATAAACCAACTAGGTGTTGGATTTATCTACAGAGTCAGTTAGGGTTTTTGTAGTTCCTGATAAGGCCTGATTATCACTATTGTGCCATGATATAAGCTTTATTTAATTTCTATTATATGTGTTTAGAGTATTTCTTCGAGTATTTCGGGTGAAAACCCTTAGCTTTAGGATATAGATTGGCATAAACCCACTAGGTGGTTTTATATTTTCATAAACCCCTAAGGTTTTGCTTATCTTTTCATAAGTCCACTAAGGTTTGATTTTCAAAATAGAGTCGTTAAGGTTTTGGTATTTCGTGATAAACTGAATATACAACTATTGTGCTATGATATAACTCTATTACCGGTTTCTATTTATTAGCTTAGATTATGTTGAAGTATGTTGGGTGAAAACCCATTAGCTTTCGGATATAATTTTAAAACCACTACGTGTGATTTTATCTTGTATACACCCACTAAGGCGTTGATATTATTATTTTCATAAATCCACTCGGGTGATTTAGTCTATAGAAGTCGGTTAGGTTTTTGTAGTTCCTAATAAGCCTGATGTTTCCCACTATTGTCCATATATAAGCTCTATTTAGTTATATTATATTGTTTAAATGTTGGAATAAGCGTAAAAGCTATCCCGCGGTTCAGCACAGAGTACCCATTTAAGCCTTTAGGCATAAGATTCATAAAACCAATTGGTTGTTTTATCTAATATTGATATTAAACCCTAGCTAATGGTGATATTTCTTTACCATAGACGCCATATCGCCGTTACCAAAAAAAAATATGCATTTAACTATACAGTTCAGTCCTTAGTCAAACGTATTAATAATTTCCTGATAAAGGCAATGAAATCTATAGTTATAGCACCTAGTTACCTGCACAAATAGATAATAACACCCTCACATAATTATATCTATTAACTATTATATGGTTTAAGTGGAACTTCTTCTACAAGGAGTTATAATTCTGTATGCAAAACCCAATATCTCAGGATTATAGTTCACTAAGAATGCGAAACTAAGTATTTGTTAATATTATAGTCTCCTTAATCCATGATACCCAGTCTAATGCTCAGATTTTACCCTGTTTGCGATAAACTCCTACGAGAGGCTATGAAAGTATGAGTGCTATAAGAAGCAGTTAGTTTTAGATGTACTCTGACCTAAGCTCGGCGTCTATTTATCACTATAACGGTCAGCTGTCCATATTCACGTATTATAACTTATAACTAAACTTTTATTTAATTTTGTATCGACTGAATCATTATATAGATAAAAAGTTTTATCTCAGACAAGAAATCATTTAACAGAGGAATTTTAAATTATCTGAAAAAAACCACCTTAGCTTTTGAGAAGCAAGAAATATTTATGATTGCATAAAAACACTAACTAATTTTTATTATTAATTATATATTAACATTAAAAATAAAAAATTTTATTTTCTTTTTAAAAATAAAAAAGTCATCCAAAATTCTGTTTTTTTAAACCAATTTGCTAAAAATTGAAATATAAACATCATCCAAAATTTAATTATACACCCATAAAAATATATCCACATAATGCTCAAAAATTTTCTAAAAAACAAAATTCCAAAAATTTAAAATTCAAAGAAAATGCAAAAAATAATGGGTGTATAATTAAATTTTGGATGATTTTATTCAATTTTTAGCAATTGTTTAAAAAATCAGAATTTTGGATGATTTTTGATTTTTTAAAAGAAAATAAAATTTTTTTTTTTAATTTTAATTTTAAAATTAATTTATAAAAAGTTTCTTTATTGTTCCAATTTTTTAGAATTTTAAAATTCTTTTTAAGATTTTTTGGAAATTTTTTTATGTTCAATCGGTACTAAATAAAATTAAAATGTATTAGTTAATACGTTTTAAAGTGCCTGTAGGCCTAATGGAAAAGACTTCATCGTTTGGTCCAAACAACCTTGGTTCGAACCCGTGAGACTTCATGTTTTAATTCCAATTCATATAAAATGACGTCGTTTCGTCTCATTTGAAAACGACGTCGTTTTACTTAACGTCAACAGTTAACGACGTTTAAATATTTCTGTTAAATTTTTTGACGGCGTGCCTAGATTGGCAAGTCCAATGAAAAGATTGTGAATTAATTGGAAAGTCAATGAAAATTTGTGGTGTTTTTTTGTCAGCTCTAAAGTTCATGTTTATTTTGACAATTCGTGCAAAGTTCGTGCTTTTTTGGCCGAATTCTCTATTCACAACACTTTTTTATTATTTTTTACTCATACTACTAATTCATTAATTTTATTACCATAATAATTAGAAAACATTTATTTAGATGTTAACCACCATTTTAAAGTGTTTATTACAGCTTGTACATTTTATTCATTATATCTATTTTATTATTTTATTATCATAATTAGAGATTTTATCTGAGCTACGCCCGAGATTATATAGATATGATTGAATTAATATATATTATATATGTGTTAAACATATATTACATCTATGTTATAAAATATAAATAGTATTTTACCCAAAATATAAATAGTAAACTGATTATAATTTTTGTAAATAAAATTAAATATGAGTCAAACTCAAAAATTTCTTGTTTTAATATTTAAATATGTATGAGATATGAGCAAATTTGAAATGAATAAAGAATTTGTAAACCTTAGTTATTATCCAAAATATTTTTTTATCTTACATATTTAATTATTATAAAAATATATTATTAATCTCAACAATTTATATTTTACTTTAAATGCACGAAGTTGTCATTTTTCACTTACTATTTATTCAAAATTATAATATTAGAAAATTATTTATGGCTAATTAGAATCTATATTAATTGATGCCAGTGACTATGATATATACATAATTGCTGCTCGTATGTAGAATAACCTTCAAAATTGACATCAATATTTTTTTAATGCTAAATTTAAAGTGTATAAACTTATAAGATCACTATTTAGAAAATAATTATTAACTCGTATATTTTGTCAAAAATTCCAATTTGTTTTCCATGGTAAGATTTTAGGTTAAAAATTCAGTAATGAAACTAATTTGAGAATTATATATTTAATTATATATATATATATATTAGTTAACTATATATTTCAAAAATATTCTAATTTTTTAATTTACATATTAATACATAGCAATGAATAATATTATATTATTAAACCAAATTTAATGACTAAATTATTATTGAAATCAGTATTGTCAATGGTGGAGATATAAGTCTAAGAATTCGTGAAGATATGAAAGTGCATATTCATAAGGTGGTTTTTTAAATCTAATTTGGTCACTGGAACATATAAGAACAATTTATTTGAACAAATTAACTCTGTTTATTTAAATAACATAAACTAAAGTGGATCTTCAGATAGTACCTATATCACCTCTATAGCTTTTTTTTTTGCTTCGCGTGAAGGATATATAAGAAGTTGTGGTTACATATATAATAAATAAAACTAACAACTATAGAAATGAAGTATATGTTAAAGCTTCTTGCCTTCAACCCATCTCTTTGTCAATGGTATATGTTAAACTTTGACGACAACCAAAAGCGTGAGGAAAAAATAAATTAATAACCATAAACCAGCTAAGGATATAGGCATCGATTTAAATTGGAGCCACAGCAATGTAAATTAGCTTTTTAATAGATCTGGATTCATTTGACCAAAAAAATATATCGAGAGTCATTAGCAAACATTAAAATTTGGATCTGCACTTTTGGTCTAAATCCAGGTCCCGTCATATTTCAAATTAAGTTTGTCGTTAAGGAAAATCATCGCCTATCAAACTTTATTCAGATCTATGGCCAATAAATAAGAGATTTTACCAAGAAGAAGGAAAATATTACGTGAAAGAACAAATATCATGGATACAATACATAATACATTATACATTCATATTTACTTTTTTAAATGTATATATATAGAAACATACCTTAGGGAGAGAACAATATATAAGTGATCCAAGACTATCCATACAAAACACATATCTATTATATTAAAACGGAGTCTTATTTGAATTTTATCGTGGCACGATTTTAATTTGGACCTATTGAATATGTTGTAACTAAAATATATGTTACTTATCTATACTATTAAAACAAAATCCCTCTAAAGATCTTTCCATTGATTTAATTTGATAATTACAAACAATATAACTCCTATATTTATGCTTAACATAATTAATTAATATTTTATTTCATAACTTATTTTACGACCCATTTCATTTGTACGTTTAACGAGACTTCTGTTATTTAACATAATTCCTTATATAATTTTAATTTGAGAACATAAATTATAAATTATAAATATAAATATAAATTATCCGCGCAACCGTGGATCATAATCTAGTTAGCAATAAAGTACATCATGTATACGTTTATGATTCTTAATAGCAAATGAAGCGATTAGGATAGCTGATGTTATCGGTCATGGTTCCTCCCATTTTGTGAGAGGTCAAATATGAGGTGATCTAAAAATCTGAAATCAATATTCATACTCACTTCATTCAACTCAAGTTTTGAAAAACTGGATACTAACACAAATAACAATTTTTGAACTCACTCACAAACGAAACAGACAGTTTAATGCTAAAAATTAATGAACTATCTTTTATAGAAACATATCTTAAAGCTTGACGGTATGAGTGGTTAGAGGACAATTTCAAATATTCGAGCGTATTTTGTATTTTTCCTGCGATTTCAATATTTGAAACCTTAAATCATTCCCAATCAGCATGGTCTAACACACCCAACAACAATTAATTATATAATTCGTAAGTTAAATAAGTAAATTCTTTACATATTTACAGAACTCATTTGATTATATCCTTCATCAGTCGCAAAAGACTTACCTAAAGTTAAACAGAAAAAATGTCCTAAATTACAACCTAATCAGAGAAGAACATCATGATCACGGTTGTAGCCTCTGTGATGATTGCTGCAAAGGGAGAGATTTAATTTCTTCTTCATTAGAACTTCCTATAAATGTTCACTGTATACATGTCCGTTTGGATCCTTCCACGTAGGACTCAGGAAAGTGGTGTTGTTGGCGATGCTTAATACATGTTCCCACTATTCGGATAAGCATCTAATATGTTGGGTTTCAAAATCTGATACATTCCACACAAAGTCAACATCAAGATAATTGTTGTATACATTTCCTGCTCACCAGGAAAATTCTTTTAAGTATTATATGGTTTTTGAAGTGAGGATAGAGATTATAAATGGTAGTTGCTATCTAAGGACCATTTGGCAATCCAAACCAAAAAGTAAAAGTACTATATATACTTTTTAAACTACAATGGCTAAACAATTATTACCTTCTCGTGAGCTATAGCGATGTGGCAATACCCTAGCACTCACTTCAGAAAGGCTCTTCTCAACATAAAATGCAGCCCTTTGATGAGTGTTCACCTTAGCGAAGAACTCTTAAGTGAAAGCAGGAAAAAAACTGGGAGCGAACTAATCTTTTGAGAAAGGCAGGAATACCAATAAATCTCCTCTGTGGATCCATACTTTCATGTCCAATACTGGTGCTCTAATGTTGGTGGGAAGATCCATAAATCCGATGTTATCATCGCCTGCGAAAAAGTACATCATTGTTTCAAAACGCACCATCTACCGAAATTGTATCGTTTTTTCCTTCTCTGATTCTCTCTAAAGGCGACTATTTCTTCGTTACTGAATATAACTACCCTGGATCAAAATAGTAATCAAAGAAAGAGAATTTCTTAAATATTTAAAGAGTACACATTTTGGAGAGCTCTTTCAAGAGTAGTTTGCTGGGATCAAAAAACTGATGGGAGTGGTTTATATAGGAGAAGAAACAAAGGGAGTTGAAACGAAAGCCTTAAGGAAGTAGTAAATAACATAATTGAATGATGGAGACTGGCTTGTGATAACTGCGAATTGTTGTAATTCCAAACGATGATAATCATGAAGATTCGTCATGATAATGGCTTTCATCGGAGATTTAATTTGATAATTAAAACAATATAACTCCTATATTTATGCTTAACATAATTAATTAATATTTTATTTCATAACTTATTTTACGTCCCATTTCATTTGTACGTTTAACGAGACTTCTGTTATTTAACATAATTCCTTATATAATTTTAATTTGAGAACATAAATTATAAATTATAAATATAAATATAAATTATCCGCGCAACCGTGGATCATAATCTAGTTAGCAATAAAGTACATCATGTATACGTTTATGATGCTTAATAGCAAATGAAGCGATTAGGATAGCTGATGTTATCGGTCATGGTTCCTCCCATTTTGTGAGAGGTCAAATATGAGGTGATCTAAAAATCTGAAATCAATATTCATACTCACTTCATTCAACTCAAGTTTTGAAAAAACTGGATACTAACACAAATAACAATTTTTGAACTCACTCACAAACGAAACAGACAGTTTAATGCTAAAAATTAATGAACTATCTTTTATAGAAACATATCTTAAAGCTTGACGGTATGAGTGGTTAGAGGACAATTTCAAATATTCGAGCGTATTTTGTATTTTTCCTGCGATTTCAATATTTGAAACCTTAAATCATTCCCAATCAGCATGGTCTAACACACCCAACAACATTAATTATATAATTCGTAAGTTAAAATAAGTAAATTCTTACATATTTACAGAACTCATTTTGATTATATCCTTCATCAGTCGCAAAGACTTACCTAAAGTTAAACAGAAAAAATGTCCTAAATTACAACCTAATCAGAGAAGAACATCATGATCACGGTTGTAGCCTCTGTGATGATTGCTGCAAAGGGAGAGATTTAATTTCTTCTTCATTAGAACTTCCTATAAATGTTCACTGTATACATGTCCGTTTGGATCCTTCCATGTAGGACTCAGGAAAGTGGTGTTGTTGGCGATGCTTAATACATGTTCCCACTATTCGGATAAGCATCTAATATGTTGGGTTTCAAAATCTGATACATTCCACACAAAGTCAACATCAAGATAATTGTTGTATACATTTCCTGCTCACCAGGAAAATTCTTTTAAGTATTATATGGTTTTTGAAGTGAGGATAGAGATTATAAATGGTAGTTGCTATCTAAGGACCATTTGGCAATCCAAACCAAAAAGTAAAAGTACTATATATACTTTTTAAACTACAATGGCTAAACAATTATTACCTTCTCGTGAGCTATAGCGATGTGGCAATACCCTAGCACTCACTTCAGAAAGGCTCTTCTCAACATAAAATGCAGCCCTTTGATGAGTGTTCACCTTAGCGAAGAACTCTTAAGTGAAAGCAGGAAAAAAACTGGGAGCGAACTAATCTTTTGAGAAAGGCAGGAATACCAATAAATCTCCTCTGTGGATCCATACTTTCATGTCCAATACTGGTGCTCTAATGTTGGTGGGAAGATCCATAAATCCGATGTTATCATCGCCTGCGAAAAAGTACATCATTGTTTCAAACGCACCATCTACCGAAATTGTATCGTTTTTTCCTTCTCTGATTCTCTCTAAAGGCGACTATTTCTTCGTTACTGAATATAACTACCCTGGATCAAAATAGTAATCAAAGAAAGAGATTTCTTAAATATTTAAAGAGTACACATTTTGGAGAGCTCTTTCAAGAGTAGTTTGCTGGGATCAAAAAACTGATGGGAGTGATTTATATAGGAGAAGAAACAAAGGGAGTTGAAACGAAAGCCTTAAGGAAGTAGTAAATAACATAATTGAATGATGGAGACTGGCTTGTGATAACTGCGAATTGTTGTAATTCCAAACGATGATAATCATGAAGATTCGTCATGATAATGGCTTTCATCGGAGATTAGGGATTACTAAAATGGGCTTCGTATTATTGGATAGTATTAAAGGCCCATATGCCTAGCCCAGTATTTGTATTGCTCGACTTAAATCTATTATGATGCGGCAAAAATAATGTTTTCTAATTGGTTGAATATATTAGCTAACGTGATAACTTTAGAGTGAAAGATTTTCTCCTTTTAGTATTGTGCCTAGAATCTTTTCCGGGCTACGCCCGGATTCTTTTCTACAAATATAAATAAATATAATGTTATATATTATTTTATTTGACTCTATGTACGTGAATATTTTTACACACTGAAAATTAAAATAATTTATGACTCTGGAACTATTTAAAACTAAACTTTATTGTTTTAATATCTGAAATATATTTATATATCAAATAGATATAACAAAAACTTTAACATAAATCCCAAAAAACAATCCAAAATGAGTTTTTGACCAAAACATATAAGAGGTAGAATGACCAAAAGATGTTTTATTAAAAATGTAAGATACACTTATATCTTTACTTTATAATTATTATTAATGATCATAATTTTTTAAAAAAAATTGTAGACTACATGTAGTTTTAGATTTTCTCCATAAAGCATATTTGATTAGCTTCTATACGGGTTATGTTTGTATTATCTTTTAAAATTTGTGTTGAAACATAATATAAAGTGTTGGTAAAATTTTAACTGCTGATTATTAGACAATTTTTTTCCTTTGATTGATAAGAAACAATTTGAAACTCATAAAAAAAATCATCTCTTAACAATATGTATTCATATAAATGGATTTCTCTTGTGAGTAGCTTTTTGATAAAAAAAATTGTAAACTCAATGAAAGCGAAATAATAGTCAGTTTTATAGCTATTTAAAAACAAATTGATTAGGTTAGCAGTTTTTTTTATCAGTTTTTTTTGTCAGCTTAGGTTGGCAGTTTTGATATCTATTTTTTTGGAGAGGAAGCTCTCCCATCTTCTCAAAGATAGCCTCTGCTTTATTAACGTTCTGGTAACATCTTGTGTAGGTGTCTAAGAGTGTAGTGTAGCCCTTCATCTTCTTCGGGATGCTTCTTTCAAAAAGCTTATCAGCTTCTTTCTAACCCTACACTTTCTTCGTATATCCTCTGGAAAAAGATTGATCACCTCTTTTTCACAAAGCCCTGAAGATGTCTCAAGTGCATTAGAGAACTTATTTGAGTTACTTAGACTTTTAATGAGGTCTCTCAAGTGTGAAGGCTCCACTCGATTCCCAATTTCTTCCCACTCTTCCACTAAAGGAGTGATTGGTTTATTATCACATCTTCTGTTCCTTACAGTCCTGTTCATAAGTATATATGCATGTTTCACCATTCCCTTTTTGTGAAAACCAGACACCAACATAGTTGGGACTCGGACATCAAACTCAAGACTCGACCACTCGCACTCTTTGTAGTACATCTCTCTGCTCCTTTGATATCATCAATAGATTCAAGAGAGATGGAATATGAGCTCTAAATCCTTCACTGTCAAGCTTTCTTGTCTTCTTGTATAGATTACATATACGGTAAACATCTTCACTCTTTCATGCTTCACCGTATAGCCTCATGAGCTCCTTATACGACTCGTGATCCTTCACTCCCGATGCTCTAACAAGCATCTCGCTTCTCTCTTAGAATCAACTCTCAGATAATCCTTTGCTATGTCAAGATCTGTCCGCACCTGAAGCGTTGCGATCGCTTCACAACCAGCCAGAACCTTTTCCACTGACCGCATGTCAGATTCAGCAGCGTACACTCGCAGAAAGTAGTTCACGATGAGGCTATCGAGCTTAACATTGTTTTCCTTCATCTCTCTCAAGATCTCATTGACCTTAACTCGGTTCCCAACAAAGCTGTTATAGCGACCTCATGGAACTGTAAGGTGAAGGTTTCAAGAGAAAACCTATCTCTCTCATCTTCTTGAAAGCAACTTCTCCTCTATCAAGAATCTTCTTTTTGTAACTTTTCTAAAGTGGTGTACATAGACTCATATCTCAAATTCTCAGGGATGCTCTCCAAGAACTTGTATGCTTCTTCTAAAACCTAACACGTTCTCAACCAGATGAAAACGAGCTGTGTAGTTGTCAGGTAAGGGACTGTGTAACACCCCACTCCCCCATGTCCGATCTGGGGTTAAGAGCATGGAGTTAAGAACACGGGTCTACTCATTTTAGACACCTAACGTGTCCGTTACCGGTCCCAGGAGTCATCAGACGCATTATCCTTCGCTTAAATACCAACCCAACCATATCCAAGTACTACTACTTACAGTCTTGCGCATAGGGAAATGGAAAGGAGGGAATGAGTAAATGGGTTACTCAGTGAAGTGGTTCTAGATTAGTCTCTCCGCATGAACTTTATACTACTTAATGCGAAACGAGAGTTGGCTAGCCACTACAAACAAACATTCAAATGCATCACTCGTTATCACACAACATCATTTCCATAATTTTCTATCAACCTAGTGATCACTCAATACAATGAGCTCAGTCACTGCCACAACATAGCTTTGACTCGACTCGATTCACACAAACAACTTGACTCGACACCAATCATCCTAGACGTAAGCACCTATGGCTCGTACAAGGATGTCCCCCCCCCACTTGTCGGCGTTTCCTGGTAGGTCTTACATGAACCAACGCCCCCAGCTTCCTAAATGGTTACCCGAGTCACAAAACGTTGGCCCCTTTCAACACTGTCTGCCTCCGGGTCCTAGTAATCATAATTATGCCACGACTCGGCATTGACTCGATCTTAAAGGCGCCTATTGATCCCGTTCTCTAACTTTCACCGTCTTTTCACGGCCCTTCAATCCTGTCCGTTCACGGTCACCGTCCTTTCACGGCCCTTTCTTATGTCTATCCCACCATCGCGCGGTCACCGAATTTACACGGCCTTTCACCCTAGTTGGACTCTAGACGCCACCCGTTATTGGTGTCTCAAGCAGGACTACAAACATGTTCATTGACTCGTTCTCATTCTTATTTCTTATTTCTATCTCGCCATCGCGCGGTCACCGAATTTACATGGCCTTTCATCACATATCTTATTTCTCATTTCTCAATTCATTTTTATTTCTTATTTTTATCCCGCCGTCGCGCGGTCACCGAATTTACATGGCTTTTCATTGACATTTCTCATTTCATTTCACATTAACATTTCTCATTCTCATTCTCATTAACTCTAACTTGACCTTAACAAGTTCATTAGACGCCACCCATTCTCGTTGTCACACACACTTCAATTTACATTCATACAGACATACATACAAGATACCAATTGTAATCCCTTATACCACTTTCATTCTTCATTCACAACTTCACTATTAACCTAGGTGTGCACTTCTTTCTAGAATCCTAGCTTTCATCATCATTCATCATCAATCATCACATAACAACCATTCACACAAGCATTCATTCATCATCAATCATCCACATCAACACAAGGCAATTCATTAAGTCCTTTAAACAGTGTAAAGGTTCTTATGCAACATGATCCATTCATCTAACAACCTAACTCCCATTATGATCTATCAACTTAAATTTCAATCAAGGACTATCTGAACCCTAGTTCCAACATCAACCAATATAAAGGACATGAGAAGAAAACTGGGTTCAAATCACCTCACCTTAGAATAGCTCTGAGATCTAGGGTTCTGGATCTGGAAACGGGAATAAATCTGAGAGTCTGAACAATGATCAACCACACACACCACCGCACATCCTCAGCTTCCACCACCACCACCACTCGGCTCCTTGGCGAGGAGAGAGGAAGACGACGGCGAGGAGAGAGAGAGGAGGCACGCACGGAGAGAGAGAGAAGAGAGAGAGCGGCACGGAGAGAGAGAGAGAGAGAGAGAGAGAGAGATCGTGGAGAGAGAGAGGAAGAGAGTTGACGGGTAGGGTTTCGTCTCCCGGGATTTTCTTGCAGAGCTTCGCTAAAGGTTTTAGAATGGAAGAAAAGGGAAGGGGGTTGCTTCTATTTATAAGAAAAAGAAGGGAACCCTAGGTCTAAAACCCTAATGGGCCGTAGACAGGGCATTTTCCTTAAAAAAATTTTGTGCTTGGGTTTTGGGATGTTACAATTCTTCCCTTTTCATTGGAATTCGTCCCCGAATTCAAAACTCTAACATCGAATAAAACATCCCAAACCGAAACAAACTTCTTTCACACACACTCATCAATCAAGGGAGGCACACAAGGCTTTCATACCTTACAAAAAATCTCTTTTAAAACCAATGAATGAATAAAATAAATGAAATGGAGTAGGACTACAATAGTTTTAAGAGCTCAAGACATCTGCACAAATCACAGACTGCCCTTAGGAATGAAAAACACCAACACCAAACAATAATTAAGAAAAGCATGTGTTCTACTCCTAAGAAACAATCCTAGGATCTCAGCTAGCCACTACGATGTGGAGAAAAGATGTTGGCCTCGGATCTAGGACCAACTGTGTCGGGATCACTAGCTAGGAATTCCAGATCATCCTCTTCTGACTCAGAGCCCTCAGATGGATCTTCTTCTTCTTCAGAACTGGTGATTGCTACCGTCCTTGCAGCAATCCTCTCTTCCACTTCCGGCTGCAATTCCAAACATCCGCATCACCAGAGAAAACTCCAGAGGCTCCAAGACACCCATCAACTTAACTTGAATGTCACTGCGGAGTCCCGACTTGTACACTCGACACCACACATCAGCAGGCTTCGGCTTGCACTTCTTGACCTTGTCGAGAAACTCTTCAGTGTAATGCAACGCGGAACGCGATCCTTGCTTCATCTTGATCACAGCTTCACACTGACACTTTCCGGTAATCACCCGGGAAGAACCTTCCACCGTGCAAGGTGTCTCATGTGGGCGTCCACGCTTCCTCGAAGGTTCTCTTGTGGGAAACGGTTTGGGTCCCACCACGATCCTCGGCATCAGCCTCTGTGGGCGACCACGTCCCCTCCTTGGCGGCACCACTACGACTTAGGGCGAGAGCTGGAAGGTTGCATGGCCTTTCTCCAGGCGCCTCTAGTCGGCCTTCCTCCGGAAGTGAGGCATCAACAACTTGTGTCTCACAATCGGCTCACGTGGATATGGCAATGAGAATTCCATGAACCTTTCTTCTGGCTCCGGGTACGTGGGTTGCACCAGGTTACCATCCTCATCATGGTAAGCTCTACGGGTATACACAAGGGTACCTTTCGGTCTGTAGTGCATACGCGGCATCCTCCACTCAATGTGATCTAGCTGCAACATCCTGCAAGTAATTAGATCCGATCAGAACCGTAATAGTAGTACATATAGGTTGGTGGTTTTGAAAACTTTTTATAAATTTATGAGCAGCATAAACTTTCACAAACTCTTTTTCAAAACTGAAATGGTTTTTCGAAAATGGCGGTAATGCCGATCCCATAGGATAGTACTAAGGGATCTTGACCTAGGCTCTGATACCAATTGTAACACCCCACTCCCTCGGGTCCGATCCGGGGTTAAGAGCATGGAGTTATGAAAACGGAACTACTCATTTTAGACACCCAACGTGTCCGTTACCGGTCCCATGAGTCATCGGACGCATTATCCTTCGCTCAAATACCAACCCACCAATATCCACATACTACTACTTACAGTCCTGTGCATAGGAAAATGGAAAGGAGGGAATGAGTAAATGGGTTACTCAGTGAAGTGGCTCTAGAGCAGTCTCTCCGCATGAACTCTATACTACTTAATTCGAAACGAGAGCTGGCTAGCCACTACAATCAAACATTCAAATGCATCATTCGTTATCACACAACATCATTTCCATACTTTTCTATCAACCTAGTGATCACTCAATAAAATGAACTCAGTCACTGCCACAACATAGATTCGACTCGACTCGATTCACACAAACAACTTGACTCGACACCAATCATCCTATACGTAAGCACCTATGGCTCGTACAAGGATGTCCCCCACTTGTCGGCATTTCCTGGTAGGTCTTACATAAAACAACACCCCCAACCTTCTTAAATGGTTACCTGATTCACAGCATGTTGGCCCCTTTCGACACTGTCTGCCTCTTGGTCCTAGTAACCATAATTATGCCACGACTCGGCATTGACTCGATCTTAAAGGCACCTATCGATCTCGTTCGCTCACGGTCACCGTCCTTTCACAGCCCTTCAATCCCGTCCGTTCACCGTCACCGTCCTTTCACGGCCCTTTCTTATTTCTATCCCGCCATCGCGCGGTCACCAAATTTACACGGCCTTTCACCCTAGTTGGACTCTAGACGCCACCCAAACGGTGTCTCAAGCAGGACTACAAACATGTTCATTGACTCGTTCTCATTCTCATTTCTTATTTCTATCTCGCCGTCGCGCGTTCACCGAATTTACACAACCTTTCATCACATATCTTATTTCTCATTTCTCAATTCATTTTCATTTCTTATTTTTATCCCGCTGTCGCGCGGTCACCGAATTTACACGACCTTTCATAAACATTTCTCATTTCATTTCTCATTAATATTTCTCATTCTCATTCTCATTAACTCTAACTTGACCTTAACAAGTTCATTAGACGCCACTCATTCTCGGTGTCACACACACACTTCACTTTACATTCATATAGACATACATACATACAGGATACCAATTGTAATCCCTTATACCACTTTCATTCTTCATTCACAACTTCACTATTAACCCAGGCGTGCACTTCTTTCTAGCATCCTAGCTTTCATCATCATTCATCATCAATCATCACATAACAACCATCCACACAAGCATTCATTCATCATCAATCATCCACATGAACACAAGGCAATTCATTAAGTCCTTTAAACAGTGTGAAGGTTCTTATGCAACATGATCCATTCATCTAACAACCTAACTCCCATTATGATCTATCAACTTAACTTTCAATCAAGGACTATCCGAACCCTAGTTCCAACATCAACCAATATAAAGGACATGAGAAGAAAACTGGGTTCAAATCACCTCACCTTAGAATAGATCTGAGATCTAGGGTTCTGGATCTGGAAACGGGAATATATCTGAGAGTCCGAACAACGATCAACCACACACTCCACCGCACATCCTCGGCTTCCACCACCAGCACCACTCGGCTGCTCGGCGAGGAGAGAGGAAGACGACAGCGAGGAGAGAGAGAGGAGGCACACGCAGAGAGAGAGAAAGAAGAGAGAAAGCGGTGCGGAGAGCGGCACAGAGAGAGAGACAGAGAGAGACAGAGACAAGAGAGAGAGAGAGAGAGAGAGAGAGAGAGAGAGAGAGAGAGAGAGAGAGAGAGAGAGAGAGAGAGAGAGAGAGAGAGAGAGAGAGAGAGGGAGAGAGAGAGGGAGGGAGAGAGAGGGAGAGAGAGAGAGAGAGAGAGAGAGAGAGAGAGAGGGAGGAGAGAGAGAGATAGAGAGAGAGAGAGGGAGAGAGAGAGAAAGAGAGTTGATGGCTAGGGTTTCGTCTCCCGGGATTTTCTTGCAGAGCTTCGCTAGAGGTTTTAGAATGGAAGAAAACAGAAGGGGATTTATAAAAAAAAAGAAGGGAACCCTAGGTTTAAAACCCTAATAGACCGTAGACTTGCCTTTTCCTTAAGAACTTTTTGGGCCTAGTTTTGGGATGTTACAGACTGCATATCTTTCGTTCAACCATCCACTTTTGATACCTAGAGCTTGGGGAAACCGCTTGGAGCCGCGGAACTTATGGAAGATTCCTCTCACCAACAATGGGTTCAACTTGTTCCCTTGGTGTCGTCATTGCTCAAGCACGTACTGATCTCCCCTTTTTGATATAAAGCCAATGAAGGGTTGAACTTGGGGAACCGCTTGAGGTTACGTTTGTGTAGGAGTAGAAGAATCGAGCCCTGCTATTGTGAGCGAGAATACCCTTTGCGTGTTGCTAAAGACTATTCATGCTCAAGTTCAATCTTAGGGTTTTGTGCTAGCTTTTTCAGATTTATCTATTTATATACCTAACTAACCGTGACATTCCTCAGTGTTGGGGAAAGAAATCTATGTATAAATGCCTTTTTATTATGTTGATTTCCATTTTATTTTGAAGCAGATTTTTTTTTTTGAAATATTGACATTTTTATAATTATACATATTATATTAATTAATTTTAATAGTTTTTTCTTTTGTTAGTTTACTTTATTTCCTTTTACATATTTCTTTTGTTAATACTATTGTATTGTTTTTGAATTTCCATTTTAATTTAATAATTAGCATTTTAAGTAATGTGGCATATGTTAGATTTATTTTCTTAGTTTAAGTTATATTAATTTCGTTTTAAAAAAAATATTTTTGGAAATATTAACATTTTGAGAAATAATAAATTAAGTTGATGATTTGTCATATTTTGATTAATTGTTTAAAATCTTATGTAGACACTCTCAATTGTTTATATCCTTAAATTTTATATAGTATAGACTAGGTTTTACACTCGCGCTACGCACGAGTCTGCATTTATAATTTAGTTTACTTTTTATCAAAAATTAATTTACAAATTATAATGATTTCTAGAAATTTTTATTTTTATGAAAATGTTCTTAAAATATTTTTTCTACTTTTATTTGTTTACAAAACTGTAATTTTAATTTTATTACTATTTAGTATTTGTTTATATTATAAATTATGTATAACTATTTATATTATTTAAAGAAAAATTTTCTGGTTATTATTTGATAGATTTCTGAATGCATATAAAGATGATACTATTATAAATATTTTATTATAATTTTACTTATTTTTAATCTATAAGCATTGTGTTTAAATTTTCTATTTACTTATCAAAGTTATATCATAAATGTGTGATTGCTCTATATTTATTATATGCTCAGATATACTTGAAATAATTTTGTTTAATTATTTATATATATATATATATATCTTATATATATTTTATTTAATTTTAATTAATTATACTTTTGTAAATGTACTGTTTGAGATTAAAAATTTCTAGATATTCTTAAGTTTATTGTTGTAACGAGAAGTAAGATAGTTTTGTGAACAATGCTTTTCATCAATTTCTTTGTGGAAATTGTAGATAATTAAAGAATAACATAGATAATTGGCCTACTGATTAGAAAATGCAAAATAATGATTAGTAAAAAATTTAAAGATAAGATGAACTATGAACTTAGGAGAAACATACTCACTCTTATTAATACCACAATATTGCCTATAACATTTGCTTTACTTGTGTAGCAATTATAATTTTCATTGTTGATGAGGATCAGCTTTCCAATGGAAATTATATAAAGGATCAATCTTAGGGTTTTGTGCTAGCTTTTCAGATTTAACTATTTATATACCTAACTAACCGTGACATTCCTCAGTGTTGGGGAAAGAAATCTATGTATAAATGCCTTTTTAATATGTTGATTTCCATTTTATTTTGAAGCAGGTTTTTTTTTGAAATATTGACATTTTTATAATTATACATATTATATTAATTAATTTTAATAGTTTTTTCTTTTTTTAGTTTACTTTATTTCCTTTTACATATTTCTTTTGTTAATACTATTGTATTGTTTTTGAATTTCCATTTTAATTTATTAATTAGCATTTTAAGTAATGTGGCATATGTTAGATTTATTTTCTTAGTTTAAGTTATATTAATTTCGTTTTTAAAAAAAATATTTTTGGAAATATTAACATTTTGAGAAATAATAAATTAAGTTGATGATTTGTCATATTTTGATTAATTGTTTGAAATCTTATGTAGACACTCTCAATTGTTTATATCCTTAAATTTTATATAGTATAGACTAGGTTTTAACTCGCGCTACGCGCGAGTCTGCATTTATAATTTAATTTACTTTTTATCAAAAATTAATTTACAAATTATAATGATTTCTAGAAATTTTTATTTTTATGAAAATGTTCTTAAAATATTTTTTCTACTTTTATTTGTTTACAAAACTGTAATTTTAATTTTATTACTATTTAGTATTTGTTTATATTATAAATTATGTATAACTATTTATATTATTTAAAGATAAATTTTCTGGTTATTATTTGATAGATTTCTGAATGCATATAAATATGGTACTATTATAAATATTTTATTATAATTTTACTTATTTTTAATCTATAAGCATTGTGTTTAAATTTTCTATTTACTTATCAAAGTTATATCATAAATGTGTGATTGCTCTATATTTATTATATGCTCAGATATACTTGAAATAATTTTGTTTAATTATTTATATATATATATATATATCTTATATATATTTTATTTAATTTTAATTAATTATACTTTTGTAAATGTACTGTTTGAGATTAAAAATTTCTAGATATTCTTAAGTTTATTGTTGTAACGAGAAGTAAGATAGTTTTGTGAACAATGCTTTTCATCAATTTCTTTGTGGAAATTGTAGATAATTAAAGAATAACATAGATAATTGGCTTACTGATTAGAAAATGCAAAATAATGATTAGTAAAAAATTTAAAGATAAGATGAACTATGAACTTAGGAGAAACATACTCACTCTTATTAATACCACAATATTGCCTATAACATTTGCTTTACTTGTGTAGCAATTATAATTTTCATTGTTGATGAGGATCAGCTTTCCAATGGAAATTATATAAAGGAAAGATATCATTAGAACCTGATACAAAGTCTTATATTTTTATATAGAGAGTAATTAAGTTTTTACCATATCGGTCTTTGCTCTTGTCAACCGTTTGATTAAATTCGGGACAAGAATGAATCATAAAGTGTTACCTGTCAATATCATGGCCATCATGATCTAAATGTATAAAAATTGTTAGTCTAATGAAGAATTTATGAGAAGTCACCTTGTAGATTGTTTTGTTAATAATGACCAAGTTCATAATCTTGTATAGACTACATCAGCTTTTAAATTTTCTTGTAATACCTTATTTGATTAGATAGTTGAATGCATAGATATTTCCTATAAAAAATTGTGTCAAACATAATATATAGTATGTTTCATAAACATGTATATTGGTAAGGTCTAAATAAACATCCTTATTCCTTTTGATTAGTGAGAAACAACTCAAACCTCATAACCAAACCACCCCTTTGATATTACATTTTTCCCAAAACATGAGTCACTCTAATAATAATTTCATTCTTATTAAAACCTTTTTAAAGTCATCGAACACCAAAGAAGAAGCAAAAATCAATCATTATTAAATCTTTCTTTTCTTTCTTCATTATCTCTCTTATTCTCCCATGGAACTTTATACAGTTATATATAGTCACACTAATACTTTATATATAGATTTTTTTTCTTGTATTATATAATAAGTGAATTTTTGTAGCTGTTTTTTGTTTTTTATACTTTAACTATTTTAATATTAATTTACATTTTGAAGAATTATTAAAATTTAATTTTTACTACAAGGTTTGGATGTTTGCGATTTTTATCTTAATACATTAGCAGTTAAAAAAGAAAATTTCATTATGAAGAAACAATTTTCTTTTGATATTGCCATATCATAACTTAACATGTTTTAAGACATAACTTAAAAAAAAAACTTTCTACTATTTATTTTTTCTTACATAGAGTTTAAAATGTTAAATTCACATTTGATATAGAATATGTCATTTTCCTTATATTGATCATACATTTGTGATCGTCTACCTCCAATATTGTTATTATATTGTCATTCACGTTTTTCTGCAATTTCACTTATTCACTAATTTCACATTTTTATCAAATTTAATTTTTACTACAAGGTTTGGATGTTTGCTATTTTGATCTTAATGCATTAGCAGTTAAAAAAGAAAATTTCATTATGAAGAATCAATTGTCTTTTGATATTGTTATATCATAACTTAACATGTTTTAAGACATAACGTAAAAAGCATACTACTATTTGTTTTTTTTACATAGAGTTTTAAAATGTTAAATTCACATTTGATATAAAATATGCCATTTCCCTTATATTGATCATACATTTGTGATTGTCTACCTTTAATATTGTTATTATACTGTTATTCACGTTTTTCTGCAATTTCACTTATTCACTTATTTCACATTTTTATCAAATTGATTTCTTTTAAGGATTTTTATTTGTATAAGTTTAATATTAACTTTTATTTTATTGTCTAAGAAACATTTTCTGGTAATCTAAAATTTAATAAATAAAAATAGTGACTCAAAAATATATTTCTTGGTGCTTAAAAATAATATATGCACATTTTTAATGACTAATAGCCTCAACTTAAATATAGCAAATTTTGTTTTGTGAATATCTTAATAGCATATAGCCAAAAAATTTAAATCATGTGTTTTAAATTTATAAAGTTATAATTGTTTGAAAGTCTTGAATTTTAAAATAATTACTATTTTGTTCGTTAATATTATGTTAAATTTCAAAATTTATCATAGATATTCAGCTGATATATTTATTATATTTTGTTTTTTCTTATTAACCTTATTTTATATTGATGTATAATTTTTTTGAAATAAATCTTTTTTCTAGCAATGTTGAGACTTTTATGAATAAAAAATTAAAATTGTGACTTGTCATATTTTAATTGGTCGTTTAACATTTTATGTGGATGCTCGCAATGGCTTATAGCCTCAACATTTATATAGTATAGATTATTCAAAAACAAAATTACACATAATGTAACACCCGGTTTTTCATAATAAATTTAACATTCATTCAAAAAAATATTATCTATAATGATGATTTGGTCATATAGTAGCTGATGCAACAACGTAGAGAGGAAACATGCGATGAATCACACTATCAGTTGATTCAGCAATATCGATTTTGATAAATAAAACAACTCAAAACCCCTAAGTAAACCACCCTTGGTGATGTTATGTGCTTCCCAAAAGTGAACCACTCTAATATGAAGTTAATTTTTATTAAACCTTTTTGTAAGATCATTGAAAACCAAATAAGAATCACAAGCAACCATTGTGTAAATATTTTCTTTTTCAATCTCTCTCTTTGTCAAATAAAATCTTGAAAAACCTTTGATATTTAGACATATATTTATAGTTACCCTACTACTTCATATATTAGAAAGTTTCTTATTTTATATATTAAGTGAATTTCCATTTTAAAAAGTTTATGTTTTTGTTATTTAACATCAATTTTCCATTTTATTTTGGTATAAATTATATTTTGGATTTATTATACTTAAAAAGACATAATTTTGTAATTTGACATAATTTATTATCTTTAAAATGTCAATATTACCAAAAATTGTTCATTTCAAAATAAAATAGAAATCAATATCAAATATGGTAAAATTACAAAAGTAAAAACATGATATAATTAAAATTAATACATAACTGATTTTCGAAAATATGACGAATTATTATATATTTTTAAAAAATGTTAATATTTCTAAAATTATATTAAAAACGAAATTACAAATTACTTTTGATTTTCCTTTTTACTTTACAATTAACATTTTAAGCAAGTTGTAAAATACTAATATTACTAAAACATTTTTATTGTACTTAAGAAAAGACAATAATGTTTTGTTAATATTACAATTTATTTTTGATTTTCTTTTTTACTTTAACAATTAACATTTTTAAGCAAGTTGTAAAATATTAATATCTATTTTGTTAATTTAAATTATATATGGAACACTAATTTCGTTTCCAATATGATTTCTGAAATATTAACATTTTTTATATTTTTGAAAATCAGTTATGTATTAAGAAGACAATAATTTTTTGTTAATATTGAGATTTACTTTTGATTTTCCTTTTTAATTTAACAATTAACATTTTAAGCAAATTGTAAAATATTAATATTTATTTTGTAGTTTAAATTATATGGAACACTAATTTCGTTTTTTATAGAATTTTGAAATATTAACATTTAAAAAAAATATAATAATTCATCATATTTCAAAAATCAGGTATGTATTAAGTTAAATTATATAATGTTTTTACTTTTATAATTTTACCATATTTTATATTAATTTTTATTTTATTTTGAAATGAAAATTTTTTTGTAATATTGATGTTTTAAAAGATAATAAATTAAGAAGATGATTGTCATAATATGATTGGTCGTTTAATCATTATATGTGGACATCCTCAATGGGTTTATTAGCCTCAACTTTTATATAGTATAGATGATGTCAATTTTAGTATTGATGTTTCTTTATTTGTTCTGCTAATATTTAATTGCCAAGTTTATGTTAATTGTTTGATTTGTTTTCTTAAACCGAAACCCATATTGTCTCGACGAAATTGATTTCTTATACCAATTAAATAATTTGAGAATTCAAACTTATAGGTATGGTATAAGATTTGTACTTCACATTTTTGTTATTATTAAGGACGGGTTTCAACAATATTATTGTAATATTTTCCAGTTATATCCATTAAACCCCCACCAAATTTAGATAGTAAAGAGTTAAATTACATGTATTTCTTATTATTCCTAAAAGATATTGTGTCAGCCATTACAGTTACTATTAATTTATTTTTCAAAAAGGAAAATCATATAAATAGATTAAATATATTTAAACTACAAAATATTTGAAATAATACTACAATTGATAAATCGCGTTAAATAATATATCAATGGATCAATATTTTCAAAAGTGTAATATAGGTGCACATATCTATATTTGATTTACTTCATGTAAATTATTGAAATTATTGTGGTAAAAGTATTATATAAACATTTTAAAATATGGTAAATGTTTAAAATATTAACCATTAAATATAATATTAATGTATATAAACACATATACTCATGTTGCAGTAGGCCCGCAGTTTTGTTGGGCTGGAAGCAAAAGAAAAAAATTGAGCTTATGTAAACAAATATATAAATGTTAAACACAAGAATCGAACACATGACCACCTATAAGAAAAAGATTAATATTTTACCGCTGGACTAAGCACAGTTTACACTAAAAAAGTTGGCCGAAAATGTTTATATCTTTTGAACGGTTGGAAGCACATGCTTCCTTCACTTCTTCTCAGGATCGGCACCGCTCACGTGCACGTGCTAGATTTCTTTTTATTTTTATAAATAAAATTATTTTTTCATAGTTAATAATATATTCTTTTTTTTTATAAAAGTAAAAACAAATATCCGTGCACCTTAATACTTAAATGTAGTTACATCGTCGTGAGACTAATAAATACGATTAATTAAACGAAATACACAATGTAACATAACAACAAATTCAGTTCAATTACCATTCAATTCCATTTAATAAAAAGTCAAATCATATACTATAAGCTTTAATATTGCCAAGTAGTAATAAAAGACACGTAAAAGTAATCTTCTATCTATATATCTACCGCCACTAAACTATATATAAAAATGCGTGACTTTGTTACATTAATCACAATTCCATCTACTATATTAAAACAAAGTCCTATTTGAATTCTACCTTGGCATGTTTTTAATTAGGACTTATTGAATATGTTGTGACTAAATATATGTGCTACTTATACTATTAATATATTTCAATTTTTGACATTATAAAATCTTTAGCTATGAGATTTATTAAATATACATTAGATATTAATTTATTTATTTTTCTGGAATTACTCTTTTTAACGTGTCTAAAGAGAAGACACCAAGAGGAACCATGAGGGAGTTAATGATTTTAGCTGGAAAATCATCATCATCTATAGCCCGAAGCTCTTCGTCTCTGATTGTAATTTGTGTTGGAGTCAGCAAATGACAATTTCAAATTTCATAAATTAGATTTCTGAATTTAGGTCTTTCATTTTGCTTATGGCTTTTTGGATTTGCAATTAAGCTGAAATCAAATCAACATATGTTCTCGTGAATTAACGGTACCTTGTGTTGAGGTGTTAGCAAAATTAAATGTAAATTTTTGGATTTAACGTGGGTAGCAAATAGTTGTAGAAGACGAAGATGACAAAGATATGGCCAGATCAATGTACATTATATAGTTTTTGTTGTTAAATATACATTAATCTGTTTGACAAAAAAATACACTAATTTAATTTAGATGTCCAACAAATCAATCTACGAATTAAATTTGATACGCGGTTTTTAAATATTCAAGATATCAAGTTGAATGTTTAGATTGTCTCTTGACCCATATTTATATGTACCTCAAACAAAGAAGATTGTCTTAACCTCCAACAAAAATATATGTACCTAAATATATGGTAACTGGAAATTTGAACATATTAATTTATCAGATTACAATATTATGAATCTATTTTAAACAAAAAACTTACGATACTCAACTATTTCACTTCCGAAAATGATATAGCAAATCACATATAATTAGTTCAAATGACATATTTAATTATTTATATTAATAATAAACCAACTAAAGATTTGAATTTTATTTTTTTAATTATAACAAAATCTGTTGAGAAAGAATCTAACAAAATCTGTTGAGAAAGAATCTAACAAAATCTTAATTAAGAATTCAAATATTTTTATAAAATAATACATTATTTCGTAATTAGTAATATAATATTATTATAAATCAATGCTAACTAAAATTTTATTATAAAAGAAGAAAATAAAAATTCTACTATTTTTTATAAATTCTATAAATATATTCTGGATTATATGAAAATAGAAGTGTTACATGAATTAAATATGATAAAATTATATTAAATAGGTAAATTAACAAATTTTAAATTTTAAAGTTTTCCATTTAAATAAATTATCATTCATCACTAAAATAGGCTAAAATTCATAAACTATATAATAGTTTTATACAAAATAAATGTATTAACATAGGTTAAATTTATATATCTACAATTTTTTATTTATTTTGAAACTCTCAACAATATATTGTTTAAAATGTTTAATATAGTAGATTTATTTTTGTTTTAATTATAAAAAAATATGTTGGGAATTTTCTTTTATATAGTACCAAAATTCAAATATTATGTATAAAATAATAGATTAGATGTAGTAACAAAAACATTCAAAATTAATTTGATGTTCCAAACTCAAAAATAGTTACGTACTTTTCCAAAGTTTTTTTGACAAACATAAAATTTTGAAAATAAATATTTAAACTCAAAATCATAAAACTGCAAATTTTACAAAATATAAAATTATGGATAATAAAGAATAAATTTTTGAAATGTACCACGAAATAACTTTCTTGAATATACTGTAAAAATTAAAGCAATGAAGTTTTAATTTTTTAAAAATACAGCTTAATATCATAACATCCAAAAAATATCATATATCAATAAAGTTTACTAAAATAATATGATAGATACTACTATGTATAGAATTTACTAAAAAAATAGGTCTATATTATTTAAACAAAACAGTGTTTTTACTTATAAATTCCGTAAAATACTAAAATGATATATGTTAAAGTATATTTTCTTATACATATTAAATATATTTTTTATATAATATTAATACATAATATTTATAATATATTATATAAAATGTATAAATTAAAGAAAACAAACATATTTTGAAAGAGGTTCTTTATTTGATTATTCATATGGTTATTTTATTTTATCTAACTTGAAAAATATATTAGTAAGTAATAAAAATCAATAACAAATTAAAATATTTTAAACAAATCATTATATATTAATAATGTTGAATAAGAAATATATAAAAAAATATAGAGTTACACAATATATAACACTAAATTAAAAATTACATAATTAAAACATTTGTAATAATATCAAATACGTTTATAAAATAGAAAAATATCCGCACGGACGTGCGGGTTAAAATCTAGTTAATCAATTAAATACATTTTCTCACCAAATCAAATCTCTCTCTCTCTCTCTCTCTCGATTCATACAATATGGAGAAAGATTCTTGGGCAGATCTGTGGGACAATAATCAATCGACGGCGAAAACAACCGACGACGGTAAAAGCGGCGGGGGCAGTGGCGCGTCGGGTAAATACAAAGAGAAGATGGAGGCTGGACTGGGGAAGACGAAAGCGGCGGCGAGTTCGGGGTTGAAGAAAGTGAAGACAGGAACGTCGCTGGGTCTTAGCTGGGTCAAAGACAAGTATACCAAAACCACCTCCAAGAAGAATTGATTTCTTTTGTTTTTCGATTCACATTAAATAATGAATGGGTTTTTGTATACTCGAACAGATCTGATGATATCGAATGCTATTTGTTTTGGATTCTTCTTGTGATCTTTTGGACAGATATGTTTGTTTGATCATGTGAAGAAGATTCACAAAGTATATTTCAAAATCTTTTTCTTTAGTTTTATTATAAAGTTGGAAAACTAAAAGATATTCTTCGATTGGTGTGCCAGATCCGTTCGCTTCCCATTTAAAGTTTTAGTTTTATTTATTAATACAAAATTGATCAAAAAGAAAATTATTAATACAAAATTGATCAAAAAGAAATTTATTAATACAAAAATCACACTTCCTCCATTTTTTCATTAGATGATGAGACAAAAATTAGAGTATTTCTCTCAAATAATTATTTTATTTTTTTATTATTAAAATAGTTTTTTAAAATAAAAATAATTGAAATAATCTTCTTAATATTTATTTATTTTATTTTAAAAAAAATTTAAATGTACCCTGAAAACTTCACCCATAACTCTAAATCTTAAATCATAGTTAATCTTAAGATATAAACTAGAGACTAACCCGCGCTATGCGCGGATATTTTTCATTTTTATCATCTTATATATTTGGTTTCAAATGTTATATATATAGTTTACATTTGGAGATACATATTATCTAAAATTTACATATCTTGTTTGAATTTTATATTATTATTTTATGTTTTATATGTATTATATTTTGGTGTTAGTTATTGATCAATAAAGTTTGCATGATGTAGATTAAATATTGACATGATGACATATTTGTATTACTCGATTGATTTTATAAATGTGAATATTTGTTTTGATTTTGGGTTGTTTAGAGAAAATAATGAATGGTGTTGTTAACATATAGAATATGAATAAATATCTTGAAATACTTAATTTCCATATTATTAATCTTTAATATTTTTTTAGAAGTGATTTTTCACATCCTAGCTTTCACGTTAAAAGTTGGACTGGTTAAAATAGTTGATACCATTAATGAATAAAATATAATGAATAAAATATATAAATTACCCAAATATAAAAATGAATTTAAAATTTATTTGATTAGATAAGTGAATAAAAAATATAAATTATCCAAATATAAACACAAATTTAAAATGTATTTGATTAGATAAGTAATTAAATTAATAATAATAAGAATTATTCAAATCTAAAAATATATTTTAAAAGTAAAAATAATTCCTATATATCTTGTATCATTATCTGAAACATATCTCTTGATAAAAAAGTTACAAATTAAAAAACAGAAAATTCACATTTAAATATTATTCAAGTAAAATTTTTAATTTTATATAATTGAAAAAGAAAATTATAAATATTTATCTGTTAATAAAAAATACAGTATAGAATTAAAATTTCAAAAAATATATTACGTAAGAACTTTCAAATGAAAATATAAATAATAATTTATCATTACAATCTTTTAATTAATAATGCATGTATTAATAAGTAATTATAAATGATTAGGCATGCATGTGCAAACGAAGCACCTAGTTAATAATATTAAATGTAGCTGAAAAATTATGAGTTTTATTTATAAACACATTAGTTTTATAATATGTGAGTTAAGTATTTCAAAATATTTATGCATATAAACACATTAGGTTGTATATATTTGGTTATAGTATTCTAAAAATCTTTTCATTAAAATATAAATATATTTAGTAATTTTAAAATGCAAAATATATAAATTATCGGTCAATTTCCTTATATTATCTTACTAGACACAGTAAACACGCTCCTCAGCTTTATTTAAAGATGAAGAAACCAAATCTGTTCCTTGAGGCATGTGCCCTGGCCTATTGTCTTTACCGAACTGAGGTTAGATGGTTGTTTCTAATCCAAGAAAACTAGAAAGAGCAAGTTATCATTTTGGTCGGGAACTATGGATTTACGTGGGGGTGTAGTAAATGAATTTGCTTGAACATTTTTCAAAGAAGCTTATCAACAAAGCTTTTTCCTCCCCTACTTTATGTTAGAAAGTGAGTTCATGGTTAAGTTTCACAAATTCTTTTGAGTAGGGGGGTTTAGGTTATCTATGAGTTCTCTTAGACACTATACGTTTCAGTTGGCCATCGCAAGTGATGATTGTCAAGATGACCTATAAGTACCGTGTTCTAGAACCTTTTAGACATGTAAATTTACGCTCTTTGATAAGGCGACAAACCAAAATAGTTATCCCTTAGATTATTATTGAAACAACCAAAGTATACCATCTATTATTTGCAGGCAGATATGAGATCAAGAGCATATCTCCAAAAGCATTAACCTTGTCTTTTAAAAGATTTGGGACCCTCGGAATGGGTAAGGTTTTTTGTTTCCTTCATTCTTATAAGTCTTTTATTACATTGAAAGCATTGTAATTCTTAATTCTTTTGTCTATCTTACAAAACATTAGTCACAAAAAGAACCGAAGAAGGCTACGAACACTTGTCCACATCAAAGAGAACTATGCAATGTCTTTGCGCAATATTGTTTAGTGGTTGACAGAGGAGCTCCTCACCAAGTTTCTCCTTTATTTGTCTCACCGACTCTAGCCCAGATATCTACAAACTAAGTAGATTTTGCTGTATTATAATTGTAATACATTGACTATGCACCAAGTTTCGTTCGGTCCTTAGCTAGTTATGTCGCAAACTTTCAACTTGCAGTTTGCATTTGCCAGTATGTCTGTATGCATATACTTTAAGGAACGGCACATCTCATAAAGAAATATTGGTGGTGTTCCCGTATCAAATCATTGTTAGCTTTGGTGACTTGATGAGGCTGATTCCATGAGCTCAAACACGACATAACTCTCTCTTGGAGGGTGGAAGTGTGATGCTTCTGGATTGGCCTATATTCAAGTCCTTATGAGTTGGAAAAGCTTGACCTGACGGAGGATACAGACCAATCAAACCATTAATCTTCTTTCTCTCCTGTGTGCGTATGCACAACCAACTCCATTGCTTCCTTTCCCAATAAATTTCTATCTCTTTCTTTCATGTTCTGTATGAATCATTAAATTAATGAAACAACACAAAGTTAATCATAGAGATAATTACATTCAAAGGCAGTTTCAAGTTTCTTATAACACTATGGGCCACTTTCCACTACTGCAACACTTTTTTCTAACTATCAAATTTTGTTACGTTTATTAGTTGAAAGCAAAACAAGTTGTAACTAGTAGGTCTCATTATTCTCTCTCCTTGTCTTCTTCTTCCTCAAAACTAAATATTTTATTACAAATCAAAAGGACATTGAGATTTACAGAACGAGTTTATTTCGATGAAAGAACTTATCTCCAATAATGAAAGATTGGTAACACTTCCTTTAAATTCAGACAAGAATTTCTTCTATAACAAACAATCGTTCATAAAAAAAATCAAGACCATTTTTGGAGCGGTGAAAAATCTTATGGTTTCTTCTCCAATGAACAATCGTCGTTCTTGTCCAACGATAACTTCGTTGTCGTCGACCTCAAACCCTAGGCACCATTCTCTACCACTATTCACGCCAAGGTCAAATCATTTCTTTCTTACTGTGATCGTCATGCTCGAGACTAGAGTTGTGAACGTTGGAATCATCGTCGCTTTGGCCGCAGATCGAAGAAAAAAGCTTCACCAGAGCAACAATGGTGAACTTTTGATTATTTGCATATCTGGTCCTCCAACTCTTGTTTATTCTCTAATTTATCTCAGAATTTTATTATTTTTACGAATTTCCCCCAAAACTTTTAACTGTGCAATCAAGACCAAGTTTAATGTATATGTAATTATGTATACGAGGATGTATAAGTAAAATGGTACTGCTCTAAGTTGGAAGACTTACATGTTTAATGTTTATGTATTATTTTACAAGTTAATTTGTGTACATCTGAATTATTTAAGATGTGGATAATAAAAAAAATTATGTACGTAGTATAGTGTACACATCAAATGGCTTCAAAAGTTAGAGTTTCTTTTCTTATGTGCATTTGTAAAATCTTAGTAATATGTTTGTGATATTTTATAGGTGACTATTTAATCACTTGTCTGAAAATATACAAGCTACATCGAATCAACAGTTGATACTCATATATCTATCGAAATTTAAATAAAACTCAGATTGGCTCATATTGTATATATTCCTTACTCCGAACATCAAAAGAATAATATATTTTCTATAAATTAGAAAAATAAAACCAAAAATTTGATGGAAACTAGTTTGTTTTTAAAAAGTAAGATGTCAATCAGTGTACATGTGGACAATTTAGTTGATGTACATGTGAGTTTTTGTAAAGCAGTGTACATGTGGACAATAAAATATATGTGTACATATTGATGATTTGACTGTACAAATATTTAAACTCGCAAATGTATGTAAAACAATTATTCAATTTACATGTGATTCATTGTACAAGTGAATTGGTGTATGTGAATCATTTTTACATGTCAAGAGATTATATTAAAAAAATTAGATTGAGCCACAAATTCAATTTACAATGATTGATTCACTGTTAAATGGTGTACATGTGAATTGTTGCAGAAGTTAAATGGGGTACATGTATATCGTTAAAACAAAAGTTTCGTAAAATTTTGTTTATATATTATATACGTCACCTTTAAATGTTTTAATAGATTACTAATCATGTATGCATGATGCTTTTTGTATATAGAATGAAAAAGTTTTGTTTTTTGAATTTTTGCCATCTAAGTTAAACCTTCCAACTTAGCTTTCACTGCATAATCATGTAGGCATGTAAATTTTTTTTCACATACCTCGTCACATTGAGTCGCTTCAATATGAGAACATGTTTCAATGTAAAAAAAGATCGTTATTTTGTGTGCAAAATAGTGGTGTACACCTTGTGACGTGTACGCATGTACATCAAAAATGAATCACTATATGAGAAGAAATTGTACACATATAGCTGGACTGGCGGTTGTTTACTAAAAGAATACCAAAATACATGACAAAATAGATCAAATCAAACTGAATATGGTGTACATGACAATAAGTGTACACACAATTTTGTGTGTTATTCATATCTAATAATTTTTAGCTGTTAATTTTAGTTCATTTAATTATTTTACAATGCATTTAATAATATACATATATGTGTTCAAATGCATTACAGAAAATTGTAATACATAGTTCGTAAATTTTACACTAGCTCAAAGAGACAATTATTACTTTTTGTAAGTTTAGAGGTAAAACTGAAAATAATCAAAAGACTAGAGATCATTCGTGCAATTATGAAGATGTACTAAAATTAACAATCAAGAAGTTTCTGGGTTAATTTGAGCTTGCACAATTAAAAAGTTATAGGTTAAAAACATATTTATAAATAACATTAAGGACCAAATGTGCAAAAAACCCAAAATTGGCCATTGATGTCCTCGAGCTTCTTGTGACGGTGTTGTGACGGTGAGAGTCGAGTTCACAATTCCTGGAAAGTTGTTGAATCACTATGCAGGAGATGACAAGATGTAACAACGAGTTAGAAGAGATGAACATCATATAAGAGTACGACAGATGTGTCGATGAAAAAAGAAGATCAGCCACCGGTTCGTCGTTGCTCCGATGTATCTCCGTTTCTTCACATATCTAGGAGGCAAAAAAGAGAAAGTAAATAATCTGCATTAATTTTTGGATTTGTAGATCTGCAATAAAAAAAGTAAGTGAGCAATACGAAAAATAAAAGGAAAGAAAAAATTATGATAGTAATGAAATGATTTGTAAAAAAAGAATGTGATTTGCAAGAAAGATGAAGAAGAAGACGTCGAACATATTTCTCAAAAAAAAAAAATGTGATGCCCAGATAAAGAGAGAAGAGATAGTTAATGCAAGTTGTTCAATATGTGGGACCATCTTGGTCACATAAATTAGTTTAGTTAACAAATATTTGGTTTTAGTTATAAAAAAGTACCTCAGTAGCTGAAACTGCTTTATCTTGTAATAAAAACATAAAAAGTGTCTCTGAGTGTTAATGACTCTTAATCAGACATCCAAGAAAACATTTTAAATTCATCAAAAGGACAGTACTATAGGAAACTGAGCGAGAGAGAGAGACCAAATAAATAATAGTTTATCATTACAATCTTCCTATCACAAGAAAACCCAGAAACCAAAACCCTAAATCCAGCTATGGGAAAAGAGGAAACAAAGACGATAGAAAATCTTTAGTGAGAGATGTTTGTTCCGTTTATATAATAAAGAAGGTAAATATATTACATTTGATAAGTATGTGGTTTTTATAATTAGTTACAACATACTCAATAGGTCTAAAAAAATAACATGCCATGGTAATTTTAAATAGGACTCTGTTTTAATATAGTAGATGTACATTTACAAATTTTAGCAATATCTATTTTGATTTTTGTATGCTATTTTTATGACAATTTTTAATGGAGAATTTTTAAAAATACCACTTCTTTTTACCACTTTTCACTTTTACCTTCATTAAAGAGTTATTTTCATAAATATTATTTTTTAAGAGGTAATTATTTTTAAATTAATTAAAATCCTAAATTTTACATTCCTAAACCATATCCCACCCTTCAACTCTAAACCCTAAGTATTAGATTAATTAAACCAAGGGTTATAAATGTGTTTTTCTCTCTTAAAAAATTAGGATAAAAGTGATTAAGATAAAAGTGAAAAGTAGTACAAGAAAAGTGGTATTTTGACAATTTCTCTTTTTTAATATTATCACCGAATATTTTTCTAGAAATTATAACCATAAATTTGAAATATTAATTTCTACATATATGTTAATATGTTAAATAATACTCTCTCCGTTTTTTTATATTTGACGTTTTAGAGGAATCTTTTTGTTTCAAAATATTTGACGTTTTCAATTTTTTATGTAAAATTTAATAGTAATTAATGTTAGATGACCAATAATATATAACTCCTATTTTGTTATTGGTTGAATTGTGGTTAAGTAATTAATTAATGATGTTTTTGTTTAGAAAATGAAACAAAATTAAATGTTTCTTAATCTATGTGTATGATCCTAGAATGTCAAATATGATTCTAACTAATTTAAAAGCTTTTTCATCTTTATACATTATTGGTACACTTTTTCAATTTTTACTTTTAATATTCATTAAAGTAACTTTTTCGTAAATATCATTTTTTAGAAAGAATTATCCTAAAAACTTTTAGTGATTTATTAGAATTTTCTAAAAAAAAAAGAAATGTAACTCTCGATTTAGTCAAAGAGTGAGAAGAAAGTGGACTCCATTCAACATCGCAAAAGAGAAAAAAGAAGAGTATGGCGATTACGGTTCCTAGACGGCAGCTCTTCATCGGCGGTCAATGGACAGAACCCGTTCGCCGTCAAACACTCACCGTCGTCAATCCCGCCACCGAAGACATCATCGGTACTTTCTCTTATTTATGCGAACCTTTCTGTCCTACTCACTGGATCCATGAATGAGTCAATCAGATGAAATTAGTAATACGAATCTCCCGTGTTTCTTGGATCCTTTTTGAAGCTTCTTTTGTGGTGTTTAAGGTTATATTCCAGCTGCAACTTCTGAGGATGTGGAGCTCGCGGTGGAAGCTGCTAGGAAAGCACTTACTAGGAACAAAGGAAAGGATTGGTCTAGAGCATCCGGGGCTGTTCGTGCCAGATACTTACGTGCTATTGCAGCTAAGGTATCGGTGACCTTTACCAAATCTATGTTTCATTCTGTATCGTTTGATCAACATCCAATGTCTAGGTAACTGAGAGGAAGTCTGAACTTTCTAATCTGGAGGCTCTTGATTGCGGTAAACCTCTGGATGAAGCAGCATGGGACATGGTATTCTCGCTTTCCTTTTGTCAACCTTTGGCGGTTTTGTGATTTTAGTTGTTATCCATGGTTGCTTGTAACCCTTTCAGGATGATGTTGCTGGATGTTTTGAGTATTATGCTGACCTTGCTGAAGGCTTAGATGCAAAGCAGAAGGCTCCCCTTTCTCTTCCCTTGGATTCTTTTAAGGGCTACGTTCTCAAGGAACCCATTGGTGTTGTTGGCCTGATTACCCCATGGTATTTTTTGTTCATCATGTTTCTAAAAGTACTCTTATGCTGTGATTTAAATAATTTCAGCTGACATTTGAATTTCATCTTTTCCGTACATTACTTGATCTTCAAATGTTCTTTCTCCCCTTTACACAATATGTTAGAAACGTCGCCACTTGTTAGGAAGCTAATTATTTATATTTGCGTTGAAGGAATTATCCGTTACTGATGGCTGTCTGGAAAGTCGCTCCTGCGCTTGCTGCTGGGTGCACGGCAATACTGAAACCTTCAGAGTTGGCCTCTGTGTGCGTACTTGATTTCTCTTGACACCTTCTATTAGTTCATGAACTCACCTATCTAATGTCGTTTTACTGCAGGACATGTTTGGAGCTCGCTGATATTTGCCGCGAGGTGGGTCTGCCACCCGGTGTTCTTAATATTCTGACTGGTTTAGGAACTGAAGCAGGTGCTCCATTGGCATCGCATCCACACGTTGACAAGGTCTGATCATAGTCAGTTTTATCTTTATGAGTATCCAGAAAGTTGAACAATTGAGGATAGAGCATTTATACTTCGATTTTTCGGGTTAGTTTAAGTATTGATATTCTAGCCTGTACCAGATTGTTTTCACTGGAAGCACGGCAACTGGAAGCAACATTATGACTTCTGCTGCCAAATTGGTTAAAGTAAGTCCAAGTGTTCTTTTTTTTTTTTTGCTTTCCTAGTTTCCTTTGGAACAAGTATCTATCTAGGTTTTGTTTATATGACCTATAATTTTTCGGGGTTTGAGAATGAATCGCTACTTTTTCTATCCCACAGCCTGTTTCCTTGGAGCTAGGTGGGAAAAGCCCTATCATTGTCTTTGATGATGTTGAAATTGACAAAGGTTAGTGCTTTTGGAATCTTAAGAGAACGATGCTATTTGTATTCTTAACTATTGGTAAATTACTGAGGACGTTTTTGTTCCAATCAGCTGTGGAATGGACTATGTTTGGTTGTTTCTGGACAAACGGTCAGATTTGCAGTGCGACATCTCGACTTCTCGTGCATGTAAGTGAGCATAGAATCTGCAGTAGTCTCTGGTTACAAATATTTCACCTAATTGTATATGATTTGTGATAGATATCCTTAAACACATAATTTCACATCCACACTTAGCTGCTCTATAGAAGCACTGTGTTATCTGCAATAAAACTAAAGGTTTGCTATGGGCAATGAATTATCGACTTTTCTAATAGTCTAGTTTATCCTAGTCGTGAAATAAGCACCAAATATAAAGACATTCTTAACTTTTCCTTTACATGAAACCTGCAAGATAAAAATTAGTGCACAGTTCAGTAGTTTTTTTTCCCACTTGTTTGGGTAAGATTGTTCATCTGCAATTCAAATAGAATGTGGATGAGTATCAGTGATAGTAAAGCCTTGGAAACCACTGTTAAAAGTAGGATAGAGAAGCTTCACTATACGTGCTAGTAATGTTGTTTGATGAAAAGAAAATTCTTTTGAAATGCCAGGAAAAGATTGCTGATGAATTTTTGGACAAGTTGGTAAAGTGGACAAAGAACATTAAGATTTCAGATCCTTTTGAAGAAGGCTGTAGGCTTGGTCCTGTTGTCAGCAAAGGACAGGTAATATAACTGAACGTTAATTGATATTCTCAAGAACCAGCACATCATATTCTCAAAACCTTCTTATCTATCAATTGGGGTTATTCAAGAACGACTTTTAGCTAAGTCTTACATTTTAAACCTGTACAGTACGAGAAAGTAGTGAAGTTTGTCTCAAACGCTAGGAAGGAAGGTGCAACTGTCCTCTGTGGAGGAGCTCGTCCTGAGGTACATTGCAGATCTAGACTAATCTTCTTTGTACTCCAAATACTATTAGCACTTAAAATGTCTTATTTATTTCTGCAGCATTTAAAGAAGGGGTATTTTGTTGAACCTGCTATAATATCAAATGTGACTACTTCAATGGAAATCTGGAGAGACGAAGTGTTTGGTCCTGTTCTGTGTGTCAAAACGTTCTCCACCGAGGATGAGGCAATACAGCTGGCAAATGACTCTCAGTGAGTTTAAGTTTTTTCTTCTTCTTATGAACAATAAACTCCACTGATGAATGCATTACATTTTAGGCCTGACTTTATCTATATCTGCAGATATGGATTAGCAGGCGCTGTATTATCAAATGATCTGGAGAGGTGTGATCGCGTTAGTAAGGTATCTAATTTACTATTAGTAAAAAAAACATGAGTAATTGCACGCATCTAATGATTAGATTTCATCTCTTGAGTTGAGTAATTGCACGCATCTAATGATTAGATTTCATCTCTTGAGTTGAGTAATTGCACGCATCTAATGATTAGATTTCATCTCTTGAATTTATGAATCCTGCTCATTGTATCTTCAGGCATTCGAGGCAGGGATCGTGTGGGTCAACTGCTCTCAGCCATGTTTCTGCCAAGCTCCATGGGGTGGAACCAAACGCAGTGGTTTTGGCCGTGAACTAGGAGAATGGTAAGTTTCGGTATATTGTTATAACTATGAAGAGTACGGAAACATTAAAAGACTTTCCAACCAATGATCAATTTGTTTGTCTTTGCACTGAACTGAAACAACATTTGCTTCCTTGCAGGGGACTTGAGAACTACTTGAGTGTGAAGCAGGTGACACAGTATATCTCTAATGAACCATGGGGATGGTACAAACCTCCTTCCAAGCTCTGAGTCAAAACACTATACTTCTTGATGTTTCCTTGAAAGATGTAATAAAGAGTATACCAAGATAAGCAAGAGATCTTTCTGTAACAGATTTTGATACATATCTACTGCCAAGGCCCATCATCAGTGGTTTGATGGGCAAGAGTTGATTGTGGGCCTCATTATTGTCGTCTTGGTTTAATGTGATAGATGTATGTCGGCATGATGGACCATTTCAACGTGAGAATTATTAAATACGATTATTACAGATTCAGTTGAATCACCATTTGATCACATCTCCGATTCATGAAACTGAATGAAAATATGCGCTTTAATTTTGTAAACAAATATTTAAATGGAGAACAACTAAACAAGTGATTTTCTATCTACCCCACCAAACCCTATATAGAAAATGCACGGATTGGTGTTTGAACCGAGTTTGGTTAGTTTCTAGTAAAGGGATGAAACTCGTTGGTGGGTAGTTCTGAAGATATTTATATTAAACCATAAAGACGTTTGTTCATATATATAAAGGAAAGTATCAGGCAAAGAAAAGAACTGGTGCTTGTAAAGCTAGCCGGGGAGTACAAATCGGCGAGAATAAGATATAAACCCTAATTCTAGTCGTCAATGGTGTGTGTGCTCTTTTGCCCTCCTCTTTCCTTTGTCCCTCCCTTCCTTTATATAGGCATCTTTCAGCAAGGATGTCCTAAGTCGATTCGCCTTAATGGGCTTTGCTCGTGCGGGCCGGCTGACCACACTGTCAGGCGGATTGTCTTTTAGTCGCTCCAGCGAGCTGACTAAAGAACACTGTGATGGCTAAAAGTAGTCTGAAGCGGGATAAAGGAAGCAAGCTAAGGAGACTAACCAAAGCTCTGGCCTCTTACCGTTGGTTTGAGTTTGAATTTCAACTTTCTCCTTTGCTAGGTCCAAGCTCCTACAAAGGAAGAACTTTAAGGCGGTCAAGACACACAAATCTCCATACCCATATACTTTTCGAACTAAAACCATGCCAAGCACTCTCAACAATCAACCCTCAAGCTTGAACCACTACCAAGAAGAAGAAGATGAAGACCTGGTTATCTTACCAGATGTGGACAATTCAGAGCTTATTGCTCAGTTCAGACTCAGCCTCGTTGGGAGACTTTTCAACCAAGACAGAAGAAGTGTTGAAGCACTGCTGGCCCTCCTTCCAAGACCCAACATTTGGGATGTTGAGGGAAGGGTACGTGGCATCGACTTGGGAAACCACCGCTTTCAGTTTGATTTCGATACTGAAGAGGATCTCTTAAAGGTGTTGAGCAAAAGACCTTGCCATTTTAATAAATGGTCCTTCTCGCTGGAAAGATGGGCTCCTCATATTGATGAAACATTCCCAAACACTATGACATTCTGGATTTGTGCTAAGGACATCCCCACTCACTTCTGGCTTGATCCAATCTTTAAAACCTTGGGAGAAAGGTTAGGTTTGGTGGGACCGATTGAAGCCAAGACAGCAAAATTTCAGGTGGAAATAAATGTTGACTTACCCCTAAAATTCTCCTTGAGGGCTCGACTCCCATCTGGTGAAACCTTCTCGGTGAAGTTAGAATACACCAACCTCCATCGATGGTATCTACACTGCCGCCACATCTCACATGAAACAGATTCATGTCCCCAGCTCACTGAAGAACAAAGAAGAGATCTCAAATTAGCTAGAGAAGCTGAGAGAGACCATGATAATGGAACAAGGAGAGAGTATACCAGGAAAGGAGAACTTGCAAGGCATGACGCAGGACAAGCGGACAACGATGGATTCTCACAGGGATAACAGGGACAGCGTGTGGAAACGCATTGATACCCGGTTTACTCCCCGTGATGAACACCGTTCTGAGTCTCGTCCTGATCATCATCCTCGTGGCAGAGACAAGTTTGAGCGCAATAAGGAGACCTACGAAAAGAGCAGTCAAGACAAAGGAGCATACAACAAACGTCGCTACGAGGATTCTTTTATTTCTAGTAAGCAGAGGGAAAATGGAAAAAAAACAGGTGATAAAGCTAACCTGAATCGTTTGACCGTTGAGACTGATCGAACAGCAGGAACCTCTCGTGCTCCTCTCCCTCTCCCTGCTGGCTCTGTTGACTCTCAGAGAACAATCTCAGACCACAACACACAGCTGGTTCACTTCAAATCCTCTTCCCCGGAGCACCGTAGGGAAAGACCTTTCAAGCTTTCGTTGAGCAAAAGACTGACGGCTGATGATAAACGTAAAGGCAAGGAGTCTGAAACAGGAGACTCGTCGGATGCTGGAAGCTCGGCAAAGAAAAGCCTTTTCACAAACCCCCATCTGGAACCTCCAGCTCCTGTTACTACCCATGATCAACCCGCTGTCACTGTAACAGAAACAAAATCAAAGAGTTGGTATGAGATTTCAATGGAAGAAGAAGAAGAAACTGAAACCCATTTGGGGCGAAAGTCCCAAACTTTGTTGGTCAAAGAATGTGTGGACCTAGAGAATGAGATGGAAGCGGAGAAGATTCTAGAAGATGAAGATTGGATGGATGAAGAAGGTACTTACGATATGGAAGCTGATGATCTCTTGGATGATGATGACTTACAGGCAGAGGATCAAAGAGAAGAAGATGCCTTAAGAATCTTGGCAACTGAAGGCGTGGATTTAGGGTTGGATCCTGTTGAAGAAGAAGCTCTCGTAGAAAGCGAGGAAGCTGGAGCAAGACGCGACACCCAGGTGATCTCTCCGGTGAAGACCTCGGCTCCGTCTGAGACTGTGTCTCCTCTCCGTGAGGTATCTCGGAAGCGCTTCAGCCCATCGTCGGGGAAAAAAAAGAAGAATCCCTCAAGCCCATTGGTGGCTGGGCTTTCCTTAAAAAAAAGGAACCTTCTCTTGGGCCAGCATAAGAAGAATGTGCCAGTCTCGGCCCATTTGGAAGATCAAGGCAAAGGCAATACCTCGTACACGGGCCAGAAAAAAGCAAAGGATCTTGGCACAAAATCAACAAAGGTGGGCAGCAACAAGCCACCAAAAATTCCAAAATGAACACAATCGCGTGGAACTGTCAAGGGGCGGGAGCCTACTTGACCAAGGAACATCTTAATGAATTATATCATTGTTTTCTACCTAAGTTTTTATTTTTATCAGAGACTAAGAACAATCGAAATTTCTTGCAAGATGTGCAAGTATCTTTTGGGTATGACCATGTTTTTACCGTTGACCCGGTTGGTCGGAGTGGAGGTCTAGCACTCTTTTATATGGATGATCCTTTGGTTTCTATTTTGTATGCGGATGAGCACATGATTGATATTGAAACTCGATTGGAAGGACATGATATTCTTATGACATTTGTGTACGGTGACCCTGTCGTTAGACGTCGGGACCTAGTTTGGGAACGATTGTCGGGCATGAGTACAACCCGGAGCAAAGCGTGGTTTATGATTGGAGACTTCAACGAGATCACTGGAAATCATGAAAAGAGGGGAGGACGACGTCGTTTAGAGAGTTCATTCCTCCCTTTCCGAATCATGTTAGAAAATTGTGGAATGCTTGATTTCCCATATAAAGGAAATTCTTTCTCGTGGGTGGGAAACAGACGATCCGGAAAAGTTAAATGCAAATTAGACAGAGCAGTGGCAAACGAAGAGTGGCATGCTTTTTTTACCCATACAGTTGTGGAATTCCTACAACTATGGGGATCATATCACAGACCGGTCTTAACACGGATTCAATCCAGTGCTAGGAGGACAAAGAAGAATTTCAGATTTGACAAGAGATGGATTGGTAAACCAGGGTTCAAGGAAGCAGTGATCTCGGGATGGGGACAATTTGATGAAATTCCAATGAGGAATTTTCATCAAAAAGTTACCTCATGCCGAAATAGAATTAGTTCCTGGAAGAAGCAAAACCCAATAAATTCCGCTACACTAATTAAAGAATTAAAAGACAAGATAGACTTGGCACAAGATGATGATAATTCTACGACGGGAGAGTTGGAGGATTTAAGAAGACAGTTGATATTGGCCTTTAAAGACGAAAATACTTTTTGGGAACAAAAAAGTAGAGACCAGTGGCATAGAGATGGAGACAGAAACACAAAATTCCACCATGCCATCACAAAACAACGAAAAGCCCAGAATAGAATCATCAGTATCAAAGACAAGCATGGGAAGTTGGTAGAGAGTGAAATCGAAGTAGAGAACGTGGTTGTTCAATACTTTCGTGACCTCTTCTCTACTTCTTCACCGACAGAGATAGACTCCTCACTCCGTTTTATCTCTGAAAAAGTGTCCCAAGCCGACAATAGGTTACTCTTAGAGGAACCGTCGGAACAGGAAATTAGAAGAGCTCTCTTCGAGATAAATCCGGACAAAGCTCCTGGACCGGATGGTATGACAAGTAAATTATTTCAGAAATTCTGGCGTGAGATGCGGCAAGACATTATTAGACTTGTACAAGATTTTTTCGCGACAGGCAGTTTCGACCCACTTTTGAACCAGACGAATATCTGCCTTATCCCTAAAAAGAAGAAACCCAGGGACATGTCTGAGTTCAGACCGATTAGTCTCTGCAATGTTAGCTACAAGATTATATCTAAGCTCTTATGCAAGAGACTTAAAAGGGTTATTCCACGCTTGATCTCAGAGACACAATCTGCATTTGTGTCAAAACGATTGATCACTGACAACATCCTGATAGCGCAAGAGAACTTTCATGCCCTAAGAATGAACCAGAGATGTAGGGAAGATTTTATGGCCATCAAGACTGATATGAGTAAAGCTTACGATAGAGTGGAATGAAGTTTTTTGGCAACTCTGATGTTAAAGATGGGCTTTGATGAAAGACTGGTTGACCTCATTATGTGTTGTGTTACGTCAGTCTCATATCAAGTCCTAGTCAATGGACAACCGAGAGGCCGGATCTTACCAAGAAGGGGTCTGAGGCAAGGAGACCCCCTTTCCCCCTTCTTGTTTATCTTGTGTACGGAAGCTCTGATCTCGCTCTTGAATGGAGCGGAAGCGGAGAAGAAGATTGTAGGTCTTCGAGTGGCCCAAGTGAGCCCAAGAACTTCACACCTACTATTTTCCGATGATAGTCTTTTCTTCTGTAAAGCGGAAGTAAGCCAATGCAGGGAGATCGTAGACATCATAGACATTTATGGGAAAGCATCGGGACAAAAATTAAATGCGGCAAAATCCTCGATGTTCTTTGGGAACCGTGTGGACTACTCTAGGAAACAAGAGCTAAAAGAGGTTTTGGGTTTCTCGGCTGAAGGAGGCATGGGAATGTACCTTGGATTACCTGAACATATTTGTGGCTCGAAAACAAAAGTCTTTTCCTACGTACAAGATCGGTTGAATGGGCGTGTAAACAATTGGTCCTCGAGATTACTGTCCAAAGGAGGAAAAGAAGTTCAGATTAAAGCTGTGGCCCAAGCAGTTCCGACATATCCAATGTCGTGTTACTTAATTCCACAAGGCATTACTGATAAACTAAAAAGCACAACTTCAAATTTTTGGTGGAGCTCGAAACAGAACAGCAGAGGTTTACATTGGATTGCATGGGACGAGATCTGTACTCCTAAGGATTTAGGGGGACTAGGCTTTCGTGACCTTCATGATTTCAACTTAGCACTTCTTGCGAAAAAATTATGGCGTTTGATTCACTACCCGAATTCCTTATTGGCACGTGTCCTAAAGGGAAGGTACTATTACGATACCTCTCCCTTGGAAGAACGACGGACATATTCCCCTTCATATGGCTGGCGTAGTATAATGGCAGCAAAACCTTTACTCCTTTCGGGGCTACGAAAGAGAATTGGTACGGGTCGAGATACGAGGGTGTGGAGTGAGAACTGGGTCCCTGACTCAGTGGCCCGACCACCTAGTCCTGCCGATCATATTATCTACAGACTTCCCCGCCTCCCGTTTCAAGCCCTTGTTAGGAATGATACCAAGGAGTGGGATGTACAGCTTCTACGAGAATATTTCCAACCAGGCGATATCCCTTTGATACTTGGGATTAAACCCTCCTGCTCTTCTGCTCCGGATGGATATGTTTGGGATCACACAAAGACAGGAGTATACTCAGTTAAAACCGGTTATGACCTACTTCAATCAAACAAGACAAGACCTACACCGGAACTGGTTCTTCAACCGAGTATCACAGGCCTTCAGAGTCATGTGTGGAGGATTGAGGCTCCAAGCAAGATGAAGCATTTTTTGTGGCAAGCTATCTCGGGCTGTGTGGCGACAACAGAGAGGCTCACCTACAGACACCTGGGCACCGATAGGAGTTGTCCTAGATGTGCTGGCCCAGTGGAGTCGATTAACCACCTTCTTTTTGAGTGTCCCCCTGCCCTGCAGGTTTGGGATTTATCGGACTATCCGTCCACTCCGGGTGTCTTCCCGTGTACATCTATCTACCAAAATATAAACTTCCTTTTTTGGAAGAGAAAAGAGGTGGCTCCTCGGAGACCACAATTCGACACATTTCCATGGATCTGTTGGTACATTTGGAAAGCGAGAAACGAAAAACTTTTCAATGGGAAAATCATATCCCCGATGGATACCCTTCAGCACGCGTCCCTAGAAGCAGAATGCTGGAGGAAAGCAAACGAGAAAGAGGAAGACGTTGAGGTACCTGTAGTGATTCCTGCTGCAGAAGCCACAATAGAGCCCCCTGGGCTCTCCCAAATCCCTACCTGTCAAATTGATGCATCATGGATCAATCATGGCAGTGTAAGTGGCTTAGGGTGGAGTCTTAAGGATCATATGGGTTCAGAATGGTTTGGATTACGAGCGTGTACAAGGAGCCGATCAGCTTTGCATGCAGAGATGGAATGCCTACTATGGGCAGCTTTTTGTTTGAGAGACCTGCGGATAACCTCGATACGGTTTGAAACAGACTGCTCGGATCTTGTGGACATGGCTACTAACCCAGAGGAATGGCCGACTTTCACTACAGAGATCGAGATACTTCAGAGACTTCAGGAGGGCTTCGAGGATGTGAGCATGTCTCACATTCCTCGGAGTATGAATGGTCGAGCGGATGCACTAGCCAAAGAAGCAAGGAGGAAAGGATTTACTTTTTCCCATATAGATCAGACCAGGCCAAACGAAGGTGCTCTTCGGAGTATCGACTCATCTGTTCACCACTTGATCTAAATTTAAATGGGAGGCGGACAAAAAAAAAAAAAAAAATCTACTGCCAAGGCCCATCATCAGTGGTTTGATGGGCAAGAGTTGATTGTGGGCCTCATTATTGTCGTCTTGGTTTAATGTGATAGATGTATGTCGGCATGATGGACCATTTCAACGTGAGAATTACTAAATACGATTATTACAGATTCAGCTGAATCACCATTTGATCACATCTCCGATTCATGAAACTGAATGAAAATATGCGCTTTAATTTTGTAAACAAATATTTAAATGGAGAACAACTAAACAAGTGATTTTCTATCTACCCCACCAAACCCTATATAGAAAATGCACGGATTGGTGTTTGAACCGAGTTTGGTTAGTTTCTAGTAAAGGGATGAAACTCGTTGGTGGGTAGTTCTGAAGATATTTATATTAAACCATAAAGACGTTTGCTCATATATATAAAGGAAAATTTCAGGCAAAGAAAAGAACTGGTGCTTGTAAAGCTAGCCGGGGAGTACAAATCGGCGAGAATAAGATATAAACCCTAATTCTAGTCGTCAATGGTGTGTGTGCTCTTTTGCCCTCCTCTTTCCTTTGTCCCTCCCTTCCTTTATATAGGCATCTTTCAGCAAGGATGTCCTAAGTCGATTCGCCTTAATGGGCTTTGCTCGTGCGGGCCGGCTGACCACACTGTCAGGCGGATTGTCTTTTAGTCGCTCCAGCGAGCTGACTAAAGAACACTGTGATGGCTAAAAGTAGTCTGAAGCGGGATAAAGGAAGCAAGCTAAGGAGACTAACCAAAGCTCTGGCCTCTTACCGTTGGTTTGAGTTTGAATTTCAACTTTCTCCTTTGCTAGGTCCAAGCTCCTACAAAGGAAGAACTTTAAGGCGGTCAAGACACACAAATCTCCATACCCATATACTTTTCGAACTAAAACCATGCCAAGCACTCTCAACAATCAACCCTCAAGCTTGAACCACTACCAAGAAGAAGAAGATGAAGACCTGGTTATCTTACCAGATGTGGACAATTCAGAGCTTATTGCTCAGTTCAGACTCAGCCTCGTTGGGAGACTTTTCAACCAAGACAGAAGAAGTGTTGAAGCACTGCTGGCCCTCCTTCCAAGACCCAACATTTGGGATGTTGAGGGAAGGGTACGTGGCATCGACTTGGGAAACCACCGCTTTCAGTTTGATTTCGATACTGAAGAGGATCTCTTAAAGGTGTTGAGCAAAAGACCTTGCCATTTTAATAAATGGTCCTTCTCGCTGGAAAGATGGGCTCCTCATATTGATGAAACATTCCCAAACACTATGACATTCTGGATTTGTGCTAAGGGCATCCCCACTCACTTCTGGCTTGATCCAATCTTTAAAACCTTGGGAGAAAGGTTAGGTTTGGTGGGACCGATTGAAGCCAAGACAGCAAAATTTCAGGTGGAAATAAATGTTGACTTACCCCTAAAATTCTCCTTGAGGGCTCGACTCCCATCTGGTGAAACCGTCTCGGTGAAGTTAGAATACACCAACCTCCATCGATGGTATCTACACTGCCGCCACATCTCACATGAAACAGATTCATGTCCCCAGCTCACTGAAGAACAAAGAAGAGATCTCAAATTAGCTAGAGAAGCTGAGAGAGACCATGATAATGGAACAAGGAGAGAGTATACCAGGAAAGGAGAACTTGCAAGGAGATCCAATCCAGCTGATGTTAAGCAAGGCATGACGCAGGACAAGCGGACAACGATGGATTCTCACAGGGATAACAGGGACAGCGTGTGGAAACGCATTGATACCCGGTTTACTCCCCGTGATGAACACCGTTCTGAGTCTCGTCCTGATCATCATCCTCGTGGCAGAGACAAGTTTGAGCGCAATAAGGAGACCTACGAAAAGAGCAGTCAAGACAAAGGAGCATACAACAAACGTCGCTACGAGGATTCTTTTATTTCTAGTAAGCAGAGGGAAAATGGAAAAAAAAACAGGTGATAAAGCTAACCTGAATCGTTTGACCGTTGAGACTAATCGAACAGCAGGAACCTCTCGTGCTCCTCTCCCTCTCCCTGCTGGCTCTGTTGACTCTCAGAGAACAATCTCAGACCACAACACACAGCTGGTTCACTTCAAATCCTCTTCCCCGGAGCACCGTAGGGAAAGACCTTTCAAGCTTTCGTTGAGCAAAAGACTGACGGCTGATGATAAACGTAAAGGCAAGGAGTCTGAAACAGGAGACTCGTCGGATGCTGGAAGCTCGGCAAAGAAAAGCCTTTTCACAAACCCCCATCTGGAACCTCCAGCTCCTGTTACTACCCATGATCAACCCGCTGTCACTGTAACAGAAACAAAATCAAAGAGTTGGTATGAGATTTCAATGGAAGAAGAAGAAGAAACTGAAACCCATTTGGGGCGAAAGTCCCAAACTTTGTTGGTCAAAGAATGTGTGGACCTAGAGAATGAGATGGAAGCGGAGAAGATTCTAGAAGATGAAGATTGGATGGATGAAGAAGGTACTTACGATATGGAAGCTGATGATCTCTTGGATGATGATGACTTACAGGCAGAGGATCAAAGAGAAGAAGATGCCTTAAGAATCTTGGCAACTGAAGGCGTGGATTTAGGGTTGGATCCTGTTGAAGAAGAAGCTCTCGTAGAAAGCGAGGAAGCTGGAGCAAGACGCGACACCCAGGTGATCTCTCCGGTGAAGACCTCGGCTCCGTCTGAGACTGTGTCTCCTCTCCGTGAGGTATCTCGGAAGCGCTTCAGCCCATCGTCGGGGAAAAAAAAGAAGAATCCCTCAAGCCCATTGGTGGCTGGGCTTTCCTTAAAAAAAAGGAACCTTCTCTTGGGCCAGCATAAGAAGAATGTGCCAGTCTCGGCCCATTTGGAAGATCAAGGCAAAGGCAATACCTCGTACACGGGCCAGAAAAAAGCGAAGGATCTTGGCACAAAATCAACAAAGGTGGGCAGCAACAAGCCACCAAAAATTCCAAAATGAACACAATCGCGTGGAACTGTCAAGGGGCGGGAGCCTACTTGACCAAGGAACATCTTAATGAATTATATCATTGTTTTCTACCTAAGTTTTTATTTTTATCGGAGACTAAGAACAATCGAAATTTCTTGCAAGATGTGCAAGTATCTTTTGGGTATGACCATGTTTTTACCGTTGACCCGGTTGGTCGGAGTGGAGGTCTAGCACTCTTTTATATGGATGATCCTTTGGTTTCTATTTTGTATGCGGATGAGCACATGATTGATATTGAAACTCGATTGGAAGGACATGATATTCTTATGACATTTGTGTACGGTGACCCTGTCGTTAGACGTCGGGACCTAGTTTGGGAACGATTGTCGCGCATGAGTACAACCCGGAGCAAAGCGTGGTTTATGATTGGAGACTTCAACGAGATCACTGGAAATCATGAAAAGAGGGGAGGACGACGTCGTTTAGAGAGTTCATTCCTCCCTTTCCGAATCATGTTAGAAAATTGTGGAATGCTTGATTTCCCATATAAAGGAAATTCTTTCTCGTGGGTGGGAAACAGACGATCCGGAAAAGTTAAATGCAAATTAGACAGAGCAGTGGCAAACGAAGAGTGGCATGCTTTTTTTACCGATACAGTTGTGGAATTCCTACAACTATGGGGATCAGATCACAGACCGGTCTTAACACGGATTCAATCCAGTGCTAGGAGGACAAAGAAGAATTTCAGATTTGACAAGAGATGGATTGGTAAACCAGGGTTCAAGGAAGCAGTGATCTCGGGATGGGGACAATTTGATGAAATTCCAATGAGGAATTTTCATCAAAAAGTTACCTCATGCCGAAATAGAATTAGTTCCTGGAATAAGCAAAACCCAATAAATTCCGCTACACTAATTAAAGAATTAAAAGACAAGATAGACTTGGCACAAGATGATGATAATTCTACGACGGGAGAGTTGGAGGATTTAAGAAGACAGTTGATATTGGCCTTTAAAGACGAAAATACTTTTTGGGAACAAAAAAGTAGAGACCAGTGGCATAGAGATGGAGACAAAAACACAAAATTCCACCATGCCATCACAAAACAACGAAAAGCCCAGAATAGAATCATCAGTATCAAAGACAAGCATGGGAAGTTGGTAGAGAGTGAAATCGAAGTAGAGAACGTGGCTGTTCAATACTTTCGTGACCTCTTCTCTACTTCTTCACCGACAGAGATAGACTCCTCACTCCGTTTTATCTCTGAAAAAGTGTCCCAAGCCGACAATAGGTTACTCTTAGAGGAACCGTCGGAACAGGAAATTAGAAGAGCTCTCTTCGAGATAAATCCGGACAAAGCTCCTGGACCGGATGGTATGACAAGTAAATTATTTCAGAAATTCTGGCGTGAGATGCGGCAAGACATTATTAGAATTGTACAAGATTTTTTCGCGACAGGCAGTTTCGACCCACTTTTGAACCAGACGAATATCTGCCTTATCCCTAAAAAGAAGAAACCCCGGGACATGTCTGAGTTCAGACCGATTAGTCTCTGCAATGTTAGCTACAAGATTATATCTAAGCTCTTATGTAAGAGACTTAAAAGGGTTATTCCACGCTTGATCTCAGAGACACAATCTGCATTTGTGTCAAAACGATTGATCACTGACAACATCCTGATAGCGCAAGAGAACTTTCATGCCCTAAGAACGAACCAGAGATGTAGGGAAGATTTTATGGCCATCAAGACTGATATGAGTAAAGCTTACGATAGAGTGGAATGGAGTTTTTTGGCAACTCTGATGTTAAAGATGGGCTTTGATGAAAGACTGGTTGACCTCATTATGTGCTGTGTTACGTCAGTCTCATATCAAGTCCTAGTCAATGGACAACAGAGAGGCCGGATCTTACCAAGAAGGGGTCTGAGGCAAGGAGACCCCCTTTCCCCCTTCTTGTTTATCTTGTGTACGGAAGCTCTGAGGCAATGTTAGACCAAAGTATAACATAATCACCGGCCACCAGAATAAGACGTAAAACTGGAAGAGCTTCTACTTTTACGTCAAGTCCGATATATATGCATTTTTCGATCCGTCGAATGACCGCTTTCGGGTCCTTTAGAACAAGCGTGTTTCATTTCTGACCTTATTTCTTTTGTCGCGCAGCTGTTCACCCATACCTGATTGGCATTCCGGAAGCCTTCTACACTAACACTCGAGCCTTAGTCGAGCCTTGTCATCGCAAGTGGCCCGACATAAGTGAGGACATAGTCCTTCGTGCTTTAGATCGTATTGACAAAGGTAAGTTCCTTCGTTGAACGTTCGTTTACTCGCTCTGTTCATTATCTTCTTCTCTAACGACTAATGTTTGTCTTGCGAAGGCGAATGGGAATCGAACCTCCCCTGCCCTCCTCAAACCGGAAAGAAGAGATCGTCAATTTTCTCGAAAGAGGAACAGCGAGAGATAGACAGAGCCCTGAGGATGAAAGAAATGTCAGAATTTTCTACCGCTGTTGAAGACCGGATTTCAACCGGAGCAGGGTTTATCAAGACCCTAGACGGGTTCAGCCTTGACGAGACGGAGCTGAAGAACTCTAGCCTCGAGGTCAATCCAAATCTCGAAGGCTCAGAGGTTCCTTGTCCTGGTACTGAGGCGACGCAGTCCTCTAAAGAAAATTGGAAGAGGACTCGAGATGATCCTCCTGTCGATGGCGATCAACACGATGAAGCCGAAATGGCAGAGGAAGTTCAGACAGAGGAGCCCGCAAAGAAGAAAAAGAAAAAGAGGAAAAAGTCGGCCGAGAAACGGCCTGTGGTCGAAGAGAACGGGGTTCCATTCTTACGGGACGAGCCGCTTGAAGATTTGGATCGGGATCGGCATGTCGAGGGGGGTTCAAGCAAGGATTTGGTCGTCTCGATGGGGGATGAGTTTGTGCCCAATCCCTAGACTGAGCAGGAGGTCCCCCCCCCCTTGGAGCCGCGGCGAAGAAGAAAAAGAAGAAGAAGACTGAGTCGGAGCCTGGGGTGCAGGCTTCTGGGGAGTTGGGATGTCAGGTCCAGACGTTCGAGGAGTCAAGGGAGCCTCTTACGACTTCTTCGTCGGTGCATGTGGATGAAACCAGAGTTTCCGAGGATCCAACAAGGAAAGCGATCACTCATAAGTTAAAGATCCCTTTTCCCGACTAAGTCAGCTTTTCCTATGATGCCGATACCCCATTTATCTGGAACTAGCTCGAATGCGCGAATCTGTTTCGTCAGATAAAGGGCAGTTCGGACGGTTTGACGGCCGTTGAAGCAGTCAGCTTTTCCTATGATGCCGATACCCCATTTATCTGGAACGGGCTCGAATGCGCAAATCTGTTTCGCCAGATAAAGGGCAGTTCGGACGGTTTGCCGGCCGTTGAAGACTTGGTGTTCAAGGAAGTGTACGTTGAGGAGTCTCATAGTCAAATGATGGTAAGTGTTTATGTGGCGGTTCTTTGTACATAAACTTGCACTATTCTGCACTCTTTTCGTGTCGTACAGGCCGGAGGTGGAATGAACTACCTGGTGAAGCAATATGATACCAAGCTCAAGACTACGTACGTTTGGTTTTGGGAGACTCAAGAGAGAGAGTGAATGCAGCAAAGGCGCGTAGGGTCGTGCTGAAGGAAAAGATGAACGTCGCTTCCGAACAGGCTACCCGGGAACAAGACAAAGCTGTCAGCCGCATCGAAGTTTTGGCGTAAAAGGCTGAAGACGTTGAGAGTGATCTGGGGGTCGTCAAGGCCACAATGGGGGAGCTCGAGAAGGAAAACGCGGCTTAGGAATCAGAGAAGGCTAAGCTCGACCTGGAGAAGGCCGAGATCGCTGAAGCGCTTGCACGAGAAGTCGTTCGCCTCATGAATTCTCGAATCTATGAGGATACCTAAAAACATGCTAGGGTGCAAGCCGCCATGACTGCTAAGGACAATCGCCGATTTGATCACATTCGTGGGTGGATTGATCGTAGTGACCCCTTCGATGAGGTGTGGTTTTATTAAAGCCAAGCCTTTGGGACGAGAAAGTGCCTCCAAATGCTGAAGAGGAGAGGGGACGACATCCCGCAAGAGAGGATTGATTTCTTCTAGTCCGAAGAGGACAAGTGAAAGGATGAGGCCTCTCGTTTATTCCCCGGAGAGCTTACGGAGGCCGATCTCTCGTTGTCTCCGTTTGTTCTGGAGTCAAAGTTCATAGACAAGGATATTCTCGCCACTTTGGAGGCCAAATTTCTAAAGGACCTGCTTGCCGAATTCAACCCGCATGGGCTAACTCCAAACTGATTGGTGTTGAGTCAGCCGCTTCTCTCTGTACCCCAAGCCATTCTCTCGGAGAGCGTTCGGTCAGGAATACCGGGGACAAGTTTGCCGGAGGCAGTAAGAGCACGGGTGGTAAAGGCGAAGAGGACGCCGTGGTGACTGTCTCGGACATGTCTGACGACAAGGATGAATATCTCTCAAGTCTCGGGGGTTCTGGGTCGCGAAGGCCGTTGGAAAGAAACAAGACGAGGCTTTTAAAGGGTGAGTCGGAGGAACACCAAAGTGTGGATCCGCAGGTTCCGACAATTGAACCCCCCCCCCAAGGACCCTAAAGAGAAAGAACACCAGTCGACGACACGACTACAAGAGTGGCTTGATTTCTTGTAGTTTGTTGCTTCTTTTGTTTGTTGTTTTATTTTGTTGTTGTTTGAACAAGATTCTTCTTGTTTTGCCTGAGACCTTTGTACGGTTTGTAACTTAGTTTGGGGGAAAGCTTGTTGCAATTTGATCGTAGTCGAGTAATGACGGGGGACTTAGAATTTCTGACCTACTTATATAGTAATTAACCCGATCTCCTATCGATGAGAATTATCAAAAACGTTTTGGAGTAATTCATTTGGTCGTTTGTTGACAGGGTTTACCAAACATTCGGGTGTCTAGGTAAGTTGCCGTAGGAACTTAGAACTTATTAAAATTAAAGCTTTACTCGAGGTAGTCCGTTCAGTCGTCTGTCGACAAAGGCTATCGAGTCGCTTATTCAGAGCAATAATGGTTTTTTCTCTGCATTAAAGCGACTTTATATAGTATTCAGTCAGCCAAACTGCCATGAAAATCATTAAAGAGAAAGAAAATTATTGACTCGGCAGGTCACAACCGACTTGGCCGGGATACTTGGATGTACGTTTGATCAGGACATATCCTTCGATCGGGCATGAGTACCGGTACGTGATCCGAAGCTTGGTGTATTACGCACTGCTTGGTCGTTGGCATCGCAGGATGTCGGGGTGCGGGATGTTGTGGCGAGTAAATGTGGCAACGGGGTTCCTTTACTTGCCTTCGCCATCCGACGTCCTCGTGTCGTGATCCTATCTGGTTAGAGTAAAGTTTTTTTTGTTATAGTTGGACCTGGTAAAGGGCTGCCTACGTACCCCGAGAAGGGATTAAGCCATTCTTAGTTCGTTTTGATCGAGTATATGTGAGCCGGAGGGTGCATCTACCTTGCGAGTAAAGGGAACTTTGTGGGTTCACTTTCTCGGCTTGATTCGAAGCAAAAGTGACTCGGGGAGTGCATATGTTCTGCAAGTGAAAAAGGCTATATGGGGTGCATTCACTCGGCTTTTTTTTGCGAGTAAAAGTGACTGGGAGTCATTTACCCATATTATTCGGGGATGTTATGTCTCTCATACATAGTAACATTTGAGATCCATTGAGTTCCATGCTCTCGGAATAGCTTTGCCGGTGGAGGTCTCAAGTCGGTAAACTCCGGGTTTGATGACTATGTAATTTTGTATGGACCCTCCCAATTGGCCCCGATTTTGCCAACTTTCCATTCCTTCGTGTTCTCGAGGAATTTACGCAGGACCAGGTCACCGAGCTCGAGGGTTCTAGATTTGACCTTCTTGTTGTAGTAACTCTCGATCTGGTGCTGGTAGTTCTGGATACGTAGCAACGCTTGGTCGCGCTTCTCTTCTCTCGCATCGAGCGCGTCGAGTAGCATCTCGTTGTTTATCTCAACATGCTGGGGCATTGTGGATCACCACAGACTCGTGACGTTTACCTCGGCCGGGGCCATTCCTTCAACGCCATAAGCTAAATACTTGCTCCTCTGGGCGTTGTTCGGTGCGACCAAAGTACTCCGTGTAGTTCGTCTGCCCAGTGACCCTTCTTTAGGTCGAGGCGTTTCTTGATGCCCTTGAAAATAGTCTTGTTTGTCACATCGGCATGTCCGTCACTTTGAGGATAACGCGGGGAGGTGGTGTTCAGACGGATTCTCCATCTCTCGCAGAACCCGTAGAACTTGCCCGAAATGAACTGCGATCCGTTGTCGGTGACGATTTCGTAAGGGAGCCTGTGTCGGTATATAATGTTCTTCCAGACGCACTCATGCACTTCGGTGTGGGTCACCGATACGAATGACTCTACCTCACATTTTCTGAAATAATTGGTTAAGACGAGGACGGAACGCCTTTGTCTCGAGCTCAGAATTGGGTCGATTATGTCCATGGCCCATCGCATGTATGGGTACGGGGTTGTCATGGTGCATAATGCTTTTGTCGGGGCAGTGCATGCTTTGTCTGTTGATACGTAAGATGAGCATCGTTCTTTTGACCTGGTCGGCGAGCTTGCTTACGAGTGATGCGAGGGCATTGGCACACACGTTCTCACCCCGGGGAACCTTTGTGAGTTCGAATAACTCAAAATCTTTGGCCAGGCTCTGCACGAGTTTGAGGTATGCGTCCATTCTGTCGTTTCCAGCATCGTAGTAGCCGCTGAATTGACTCGTTACTAACTGTGAGTCACAACAACGCTGAGTCGCTCGGATTTGACTAATTTGGCCAAGCGGAGACCTGCGATGAAGGACTCATACTCAGCCTTGTTATTGGACGCGGGGAAGCCGAAGCTAAAATATTGTCTGATTAGCTCACCTTTCGGTGACTGAAGTTGGACGCCAGACCCCGAACCTTTGTTCGTAGATAATCCATCTACGTGCAAGATAGAATTCGGGTTCGGCAAGATAAGGTCCTTCTCTAACTCTAGAGCTAGCTCGATCAAGAAATCATCCAAGACCTGGAATTTTGCCGTTGTTTGGTTTTTGTACGTGATGTCGTGTTTGCTGAGCTCGATTGCCCACTTGGAGAGTCTTCCGGACTAATTCGACCAGTAGATCGATGTGAGGGAGGGGAAAATTGTCCTTCGGGCATGCTTTAATTATATCGGTGAAATTGACGCAGACGCGCCACTTGTCGGTATTTTTCTTACCCTCAACAAGATTGGCGGTCCACTTTGGATACCTGATTTTGGCAATGGAACCGATACCGAGTAATCGCTCTACCTCGTTATTCACTATTTTTGCTCGTTCTAGACCCAACTTCCTTCATTTCTGTCTGATGGGTTTGAACGTTCGGTTAACGTTGAGCTCATGTGTTGTTACCGCTGGGTCGATACCTTTCAGATCGTTGAAGGTCCATGCAAAGGCTGAGGTGTTTTGCCGAAGAAACTCGATGATCTTATCTCGCATCTCGTCGTAAAGATAAGCCCCGACTCGCAGAACTTTGCTGGATCGTTGTCGTTGATAGGTACTTCGACGACATCTTCCTTCTGTGGGTAAACTTTGTGAATTGGTTTCGAGACTGAGTTGACGTGGGAGGTTGTTTGCTGCTATTTGATTGTTGCGATCAACAGGTCACAAGCGGCTTGTTGATCGCCTCGAAGGGTTTGGGTTTGACCGTCAGGAGACTGGGGAACTTGACGCAATGATGGTAGTTTGATGGAATCGCTCGCATGGAGTGCAACCACGGGGTGCCGAGATTGACGTTGTCAATGCTTTCGTTGCAATGACGGAAAAGTTGGCGGACTTGGTTACGCCGCAAGCGTATACCAGGAGGTTGATCGTACCGAGCATTGTTTCGGAAGAGCCTTTAAAACTTGTCAATGTCATGGTAGTTGGTTTTATGTCATGCAGATTGACCCCCATTTTGTCGAGCGTGCTTCAGAAGATGAGGTCGACAGAGCTCCATGTGTCGATCAATACTTTGGTGACTTCGCAGTCTCCAATGCTCAATTCTACGAGAAGCAGATCGTTATGTGGTATGTGCACACCGACTATATTGAGGGTGGGGGTGGAGAACATGATTTGGTGATTGTTCTCTGTCTTCGACGGCCATTTTTTCGAGGTCAGGGTGTTTCGACGATGATTCTTTACGGATCGTCCAGAATCTCCACACGGGGGAGACCCGCCCATGATCACATTTATCTGTGACAGACGCGTCGGCTGTTGCTTTTGGATCTGCGTGCGTAAGTCGACAGTCGGCTCGTCTCCTGACTCTCGGTTGCTGAGACGATCTTGATTACTGGATTTTCTATCGCAAGTCGGATGGTCTGTTTCTGCCAAGCTTGAGACTCAAGTTGTCGACCTTGGGGCTAAGTTTGTTGCGAAGGGCTGAATGATTTGTCGCTCTTCATATGGTCGTTCGCTTTGGTGAGTGTTATAGCCTTTGAGGCCTCTGGTGCCACTCGGAGGTCGATAGAAACAATCCGTGTTGTAGTCACTTTGCGCTTTAAATGGTTCCTTAGATTCGTGGTGTTAATCCGGGAATCCGTTTGTTTGTCGGTTTGTCGGTTAAGTCGAGTGCGCAAATCTTTGGGCTCAGAGTTGGTGTCATCGTCCGATGAGACACTTGGGCGGGAGAAGATGACCTGGACACGTTGTCGATTGTGGGGTTTTTCCTTGTCAACCGACGTATCGTCCGTTTCTTTGGCTTGTTCGTTTGTTTCTTCTCTCGTCGTTTCAAACTCAGTTGCTTTGGCATGTTTTTCGGGCCTTCTTTTCTTTGTTTTGCTCCAGTTCTTGGCGCCTTTCTATTTCGTCTTGAGTGGCTCGAATTTAGACATGTCATCTCTAAAGGATGTCAATAGTGCCTCGTGGAGATGTTTTTACGAATATCGTGTTCCTTGACCTGGTGATACCGCAGAACTTGGACAGATCGACAACATTGGCATGACTTGGCTCAGCCCATGGCTTCAGGTCAGCATCCTTGTTTTTAGGTGGTTGCGGCCAGTGGTTACATCCCTTTCCTCGCACAACTTGTGACGATTCAGGGATTTCGTCCTCATTGACGACATAAATGAATCCTTTCTTTGAGTTCGCTTTGTCGCCAGAAGAGTGTTGTCGCGGCTCCGGTTTTGTGTCGGAGGCTTTTGTTGATGCAGTTTTCGACGCGTTCAGCTTGTTGATGATCACCCGAGTGTCCTCTTCCATTCAGATGAAATGATGGATCGCGCGATGGCGTCTTGCAAAGACGTGGTTGGATTACGGTATAGATCATCTCGAAACTTTGAATGCAAGTAAAGAGTGTTCATCAGAGCGTCGATGGCGATCGCATCAGGGACATTAACTTTGGACACTACGTCTTTGAACTTTTCCATGAAGTCGCAGAGTGTCTGCCCCTGGGGCTGCGATAGCTTCCAAAGGTCGGATAGGGTCTTCCCTTGGCTGGTGAAAATGATGTAGTGCTTGAGGAAGGCTGTCGTCATGTCGTGGAAACTATCAATGGAGTTGTCGTGAAGCGGGGAGAAACAATTGAGGGCTAGCCCTTTAAGGCTCTAGACGAAGATTTGGCAGGATCCAACATCCTTCTCGTCGTCTGAGTAGTTTGCTCGGGCGACAGCGATGTAAAATGCTATGATGTGTTCGGCGGGGTCTGAGTCACCGCAGAAGGTCTGCATACGGATTTTTGGTATGGGTCGGAGTCGTACGTCGCTGATCTGTGTCGAAAAAGTGTTCGGAGTGTCGCGGCTAGGACCATGTCGATTTGTGGCGCAGATCTCGTGGCGCTGTGGTCTTAGAGTTGATTTCCAGGAAAGATTCTTTGAGCTCTGCAATTTCTCGGATCATTTGTAGATCCAGACCAATGCTTAATGGCGCAGTGGCGTTTCGTACGGTTTCACCGCTGTTCGGTTGTACGGACCTGTTTGATGCCGCTTCGTCTTGGCCGGGCGCGTTGTCAGTACCAAACAACAGTCGGCAGACGATCGTAGGGTTGCTCGCAGGAGCGGTGAGGGGAGCGAGAGCAGCGGTGATCTCCGCGAGTTGCGTGTTCGTGGCTTTCTGGACTTCGTCTTGCTGGAAGAGACACGCCATGACGGTAGTCATGAAGTTCGCCATGTTAGGGACCGGAACTGCTCGTGTGGGATCCGGCTCGTCGCCGGAAGTTTTACCGTCATTTGTCATACTAGCTTAGTACAATTACTTTAGTCTTCCCCACGGTGGGCGCCAACTGTTTGAACCGAGTTTGGTCAGTTTCTAGTAAAGGGACGAAACTCTTCGGTGGGTAGTTCTGAAGACGTTTATATTAAGCCGAAAAGACATTTGCTCGTATATATAAAAAGAAGTTTCAGGCAAAGAAAGTAACCAGTGCTTGTAAAGCTAGCTGGGGGGGGTACAAATCGGCGAGAATAAGATATAAACCCTAATTCTAGTCGTTAGTGGTTTGTGTGCTCTTTTGCCATCTTCTTTCCTTTGTCCCTCCCTTCCTTTATATAGGTATCTTTCAGCAAGAATGCCCTAAATCGGTTCGTTTTAAAGGTCTTTGCTCGTGCAGGTCGGTTGACCACGCCATCGGGCGGATTGCCTTTTAGACGCTCCAGCGAGCTGACTAAATCACACTGTGATGACTAAAAGTAATCTGAAGCGAGACACATGCGAGTCACGTATTTCGTGCCACGAGCCAAACCAAGTGACTATGAATCTGACGGGTCAGACCAACTATTTCATGAGCCTTGTAGGAGAATGAGCCTTGTAGGAGAATGTAATCTACCTCCTACAATTAGTTATATTAGTCACAGCTTCATTAATTAAAACTTGTATATTTTTCACTAATCAAACCTTCATCTCTTTTTCGTATGACATATGATTAGATTGGTTATTGATGCAGCTATACTTTTTCTTCTTACTTTCGAATTAGGCTGTAAAATTTTGACTGTAACTTATTTTTATTGTGATGTATTTCCAAAGATATCCAAATCATGAAATATAAACTTTAGATTTCCAAAGCTAACATATTTTTTATTTTCTAATTTTTTGGTTCTAGATTCTTTTTTAAGTTAAATTATGATTGTTTCACAAAAGGGCGTTAGAAAGAAAATAGCTTTCCACAACTTCTAAATCCCTTTCCAATCAATTCCATAAAATGGAAAATTTATTTTGTTTTGAATATTATGCTGATTTCGAAATTTTCTTTATACGTATCTCCCTCTGCATGGTTAACCAATAAATAACCAAGACACTAGATAATTATAGAAAATAACCTATAATGACTCTATTCATACTCCCTCCATTTCAATATAATTCAGGTTTTAAAAAGAAAAATTTGTTTCTAAAAGATACATATTTAATATTTTCAATGCATATAATAATGGTAAATTGTGAATTTCGAAGATATTAACTGTGTTTATTAAATTTTGATTGATTAAAAATTATGTAAAATAGCTAATGACAAAAATTAGTATATATATTAATATTTTTAATGTGTGTGAAACTCTAAAACATACATTACTTTAGAACGGAGGAAGTACATCTTTTTACTAATAACTCTTATAACTTTATAAGTACTAAAATAACACCTGCATCAAGTAAATGTACACAAAACCCTGTTATTAACTTAATAATGTTTGCCACTAGACTATCATCCTATTCAGAGATGTGCAAAGGTTTTCTGATGCCATAAGCCAATAATTATTATTTCTACTGACGTTTATAGTTAAACAGAAAAATAATTATTTCATTTTGTACAAAACTTTAATATTTATATTTTCTAGAAACTATTTTCGTATTTTATATTTAATTTTCAAATTAAATTTATAACATTTAATATAGTCTTTAATATAATAATAAGTTTTCTAATCACAAAGCTTAATTTAAATTTTAGAATAAATAATATTAGATCAAAAGTAAATTTCAATAGTGTTAAGAGTGATTTAGGTTCAAGATCCCTTATCACAATATAAAAATTTAACAATAACATAAACAGAAAATAATTTAGAGATTTTTAAATGTGTATAGCTGTGATTATAGAAAATGTTTTAAAGAATAATAATTGTAATCCATGTTCAAGTGATTATAACTTTGTAATAAACTAATTTTATAAATATGTAATATTAAATAACAGTTATCTAAATATGCCCTATATAAAAGTTTATTAAAAATATTCCCAAAGCCAATGTTTCAAATTTTTGTTAGTAGGCACGACTTCCTACTGTACAAACCCAAATCCTATGATGCGTATAATAAAGTATGTTACACTAAAAAAAGCTAAAGAAGATTGTTCATAAGGGAATTCACTTCTATTTCCTACAGACGAGAATGATTTGCTTCATTATTCTCCAATCAATAAGGATTACAAGAGATTGTTATAATTACCTCGTGATGTCGGTATGTAGAAGAAACGTAACATGAAGGAGACGAAAACGAAGGTAAAAAATTATAATTGGAAAATGTGGCCTTAGTTACTTTTAAAATAAATTGGTTTTAAAAATTTCTAAACCAGATTTTAAAATTGATTTAACCGGAATCAACTAAACCAGATTTTGATTTTAATTCTCTTATCAATCATATGTCAATCTAGTAATTAATATCTACTTCAAAATTTGTTGTCAAAGATGACAATTCTAAGTGTCTGCCACTAAATAAGTACAAAAGTATACTAGAAAATTAAATCGAAGACACATATTTGCCATGAAAATTTATGTCTGTCACTCTTTAAAAATCAATTTTATTTAGTTTTAAATCTGCTCTAAATACATAATCATCACAAAATAAAACTGACAATTTTCTAAAATCTATTACTTTATTCGGTAGACTAAAATCTATAAAACTTTTGGAAATATAAAATTGGAGAGTAAAAACTATCATGACAAAAATATCTACCAAATCTGGCACCTCACATATGACATATTTTACTCAACAATAGAGTAAACTAATAGATTTGTATTTCGACATACTTGTTTTTTTTGTCGTAACTGTAAACTAGGGTATTATAGACCAAAAACTTATTTGATAATGTCTATAAGATATGAGTTATTCTATTAATAACTGAATAATTTTGTATCATCTTAGTAAAAGTCCCATAATTTTATTATTCAGGAAATGGTATTATAGAGTAGGGGTGGGCGTTCGGGTACCCGTTCGGGTTCGGATCGGGTATTTCGGATGTTCGGGTATTTCGGTAAAGGAGTATAATATCCATTCGGGTATTTTCTAATTTCGGGTCGGGTTCGGGTATTTTCATATCGGGTTCGGGTAATTTCGGATATATCCAAACTCCAGACCTCAAAAAAAAAATTGAAATGCATATTCTGTTTTTTCTTCAAATCATTCCTGATAATATAAATAGTCTAAAAAACACATAAAATGGGAACAAAACAAAAGTAATTCATCCAAAAACATTGTAAAAACACCAACAAAGTTCCTAGATTAAGCAAATAAGCTAAAATAGTTTCCACTCCAAATCATAGATGATGATACAAACCAAAAAGCTTTCTTGTATCCTTCACACTGTAAGAAAAAAAAACCAGAATTGTCAAGCCATAAAACTGAACAATAAGCACAAGCTAGTAACAAATTCATGTAACTTTTGTAATACCTTCAAACCCAAGTAATGATTTGCTTTGTTCTTCTATTCAAGCTGATGTGTTGCAGATTCATGCAACATTTTATTAAAACAATAAAAAAGTTGTTAGCTTACACAACAAAGGAAAACAAAGCAGACAATAGTAAATATACAAACCTCTTTGAAGCTTATCTTCTGCTTCAACTTCTGCAAGTATTTGAGCATTTGTTAGAATCTTTGATTCCAGCTTAAGGTCTTGTTTCAGCCACTGCTCTATACACATCGAAACCTCCACCATGTAGTGAGTCAAACAACTCCTATACGGTTCTATTATCCTGCCACAAGTGCTGAATGCACTTTCAGATGCAACTGAAGAAATTTGCATTGCTAATACATCTCGAGCAATCTGTGAAAGAATTGGATACTTGCCACTGTTGACTCTCCACCAAGAAAGCACATCAAAATATGTTCCGAACATCGGGTTAGGTATCTCAACATCAGCTTTAAGATAAGCATCCAACTCGTTTAAGTCTCTCACTCTGATCTCCTTTAACATACTCTTGTATCTTTTCTCTATTTTATTATAGCCGACATCATCTTCAAAAATTTCTGACTGGTCTTGAGTAGACTGTGAAGACTGAGACTGAGAAGAAGATGGTCCCCTGTTTGCTTCTGCCTGCTTACGATTCCATTCACTATACTCAGCAAATAAGTCACTCATAAGGGTCATAACTGAATCGTGGAGCAGCTTAGCCTCTGCAGTATCTTCCCCATAAAGCTCTTCAAAACACAACTTTGTAAATTTCATCTTTCTAGAAGGATCAAAGATACTAGCCACGATCAACATCTTGTTTATATTTTTCACCCCATCCCAGTACTTCTCAAACTTCATACTCATCTCTTCAGCTTTGGCCCTTAACTGAGTATCATAGCTATGACAAAGCAGGTTCAAAGTTGATGCGATGTTCACTATCTCACTATAAACCTTGTGGGCATTTAGAGTTGTAGAAGCTGAAACTACTAAGGTGGAGTTGTAGAAAATAATGAGAAACTTCTCTAACCTTTCAACTGCGCGCCAATCATCCATGGAAGGAGGTCCAACTCTCTTTTTGCCTTTATCAAACTCCATGAAATGATCATTGTACGGTTTGTCCTCAAAACCCATCTTATCAAATGCAACCTTAAACTTAAGTGCTTTTTCCAGCATCAAGTATGTAGAATTCTACCTAGTAGGAACATCTAGCGGCAAGCTTCCTCTTTTCATCTTGCCAGAGTCCACCTTTACTTCAAAAGTCTGTTGCCTAATTGATCCTGATCTAACATAGGCAATAGCATTGCGGATTGCAGCAATACTCTCATCTACTTCAGCTAATCCGTCCTTCACGATCAAATTAATTATGTGACCAGCACACCTCATATGCATAAACTCGCCTTTCATGACCAGTGCTTCATTCGAGAGAGAAGAGAAATTATGTTCAAAATGCATCAAACCATTGCTATTGGCTGAAGCATTGTCGACTGTCACACAGAAAAGCCTATCTATTCCCCACTCAGCTAGGCAGTCTGAAAGAGTAGATGAGATGGTTCTACCTTTGTGATCTGTGACATACTTGAACCCGATGATCAATTTCTTTAAGCGCCAGTAAACATCGATGTAATGGGATGTTATAACCATATAGCTACAACCTGCAAAATCATTAATAAAATTAGAAACATATAACCATTGTTTTGCTGATTATGAAACAATACCTGTTATTTTTGCTGTCCAAATGTCTGTGGTCAATGACACTCTCTGCTTGTTAGACTTGAACCATTGTTTAAGAGCAGCCTTTCTCTTACTATACATCTCCCCAATTTTTCTTGTCACTGTCCTTCTTGATTGAGGATCATCCAAGTTCATCTAAACACAAATCACATATATTACTCACACATTGAATAAAAAAATCTATTATAATTTTTTATTGGTAATTCCTTACCTTATCACAGAAGTGTTTCCATCCTACACTCTCTGAAAAACTGAGTGGCAACTCTGAAAGTACAATCAATTCATTTGTTGCTTCCCAAAAAACTTCCTTTGAAACTTTTGCACTCTTGAGATCACCTTCTTTAGTTATAGCTTGCTGGTGTTGCCCATGTTTTTGACCATCTTCCCATGCCTTGAACTGCTTACAACTCTGAAGATGTTTGCGCAAGTTTGTTGTTCCAGACTTTGTTGGACATGTGAAATGCTTCATACAATAATTGCACATGCACTTGTCTCTGTTGTCTTCTAATCTTTTGAAATGACTCCACACATCAGATCTTGTAGGAAGTATACGTTTGGCTCTACTTGCTTCTGCTTCACTATTGTTTTCATTGGAATCAGATTGCTTCCTTTTTTCTCTTTGATCAGTATCTTGAGTCATGAACTCATTTCCATCTTCATCTCCATGTAAGCTTCTGTTATTTTGAGAGGGAGAAGATGATGAACCCATCTGTAAATATAAAAACACAAAGAAATTAAAAATTTACTCGCTATTATATTTATCAAGCAAAAGAAAACAAACAAATTATACAATAATTTTCATATACAAAGTTAATTTGCTTTGGCACAGATAGTGTGCATATAAAACAAAGCAGTCGTGCAAATGATTCTTTCTACATACACAACAAAGTGAACAAATAAGTAAATCAAATTTAAAATCATTAACTGAAATATGCTAAAAGACAAAACAAGAAACAAGTTAATCAAATCAACCTCTTAACGTTCGAACAGAATCTTATGCACGTGGTCAAGACTGAATCACTCTAAGACTTTAATCATTATACATAAAATTTTAAGCAGCAGACAAACACAATCAAACGGGATCATACCTCTAATCATCATATATACAAAATCAAAACAGAAAAAAAAATAGAAAATCACCTCGGATTGTTTTCTCGTCGATGTCGCCGAGTGAGACGAGGAAGAGGGAAGAATATTAAGGGTTTCCAGTTTGTAAATTTATGAACTTAAATTTTAATAGATGAATGATTTTAGAATAGGTAATTTCGGGAACTCTAAACGACAGAGAAGATTGCAAGACTAGATTTGGGAAAGAGAATAAAATCAGAAAAGGTAAAATTTATTTAATTTCGGTTATGTTCGGGTAGGTTCGGGTATCGGGTAATAACCGATCGGGTTCGGTTAACCGAAAAGGAGCAGAATGAAAACCGATCGGGTATTTTTCACTAACCGAACCCGAACCGAACCACTTACTTCGGGTCGGGTTCGGGTTCGGGTTCTTATGCCCAACCCTATTATAGAGAAAAATAGCAAAAAGTAGAAAAGGTGTAAAATGACAAAATGGTGGCATATTTTACCAAATCCCCCATATTTAAATTGGAAAATGTATTAGTGCTATCTTAGTTTTTTTTTTTTTTGTAAAATTCAATCTGTAGGCACTAAAACCGGATAGTTAAGTGGTTCAATTTGGGCATAAATACTAAACCGGGGAATTTAAATGATGGTCAGTCAATGAATATCACTGTCCCAGAGTCATAATTTGGTTCAATTGGGGACTCTTAAACGGTTCAACTGGGGAAAATTTAAGTACGTTATGAAAAACATGGGCTTTTATGTAATAATGATTTAAATTGAGTTAGTGAAACTAACGGTTACATTGGGGGTGAATTCGTAAAAGGGTTAAAACATAAGGACGTATATAATCATTTAATAGTCGGCGAGACCTCGACAGTCCACAGTCCTGTTAATAAACCCTGAACCTCTTTCCCCGGAAATTCAAAATCAATTTCATCGTTATCACTTTTGGGGTTTTGGCGAAGATCGTCGTTCGTTATCTGATTATGCTGTAGAAATCCCCAGTTCGATTGCACGATGGTTACTTCGAGGGATGTCCATGAAGTCGTCTCCAAGCTCTCGTCGGATAAAGCCAAGACTCGTGAAGTAAACTCTTCGCTTTACCCTCTTTTAATCGCCTCGTTTTCAGGCCGAAAAAGGCAGAGATGATTAGGGTTTTGTGAATCTCTCTGTGCGTTGTCACGACGATTCGTTAGCTTTAGGGCGCTGAAATGCTTTTCATGGGTTAATTCGTCTGGGTTTGAATGAATTGAAATGACGTTGATGAAACAATAGCACCCTTAATCTGCAATACGTATCGGATTCAGTGATAGTCTCGAGTAGGGTTGCGCTGTCTTCGCCTGTTGCTGTGTAACATATGTGAAAAGACAATTAGATTGTAGTTGAAATTAGGTCTCGTTTCATATTGGCTGCTTATTTATTTTCATGATTGATCATACTACTGGTTTTAAATGTTTAAATTTGCGTATTTCCTTGAATGTGGTTGGTTTTCTGTGTGATATGATACCAAAGTGTTTCTAACACTTATGTGGCTCCCAAAAGTAAGCCATGAATATGGAGCAGCATTGACTAGAAACTAGAAAATTTACGTATCGTTTATCTATCCCTGAGTGATGTTTTGTAACTGGGATCCTATATTATATTTCAACTTCAAGTTTGCTCATGTTGATGGATCTCTTACATATGCAGGATGGAGTCAAGTTATTGAACACGTGGCTCGAAGGAGAAAGGTCAATTAACTTCTGTAGGTTTCTTTCGCAAAACACAGCCAAGCTTAAGTTGGACGAGATTCCAAATGGTAGGTAGTTATTTTGCCATTGAAAAATGTGTTGCTATTGTAGATTATATCAAGCTTTGAAGTTAATCCAGCACCTTTCTTGTTGTTGCAGCTGAAACGTGGCCCTTTTTGGTTAAGAATCTCCTTCAATGTGTATCAATGGAGGTGTCAAGTAGTAAGAGACGGATACCCAAACCAACTTTTGCGAAGGCACTTCGAGTTGTTATTCAGAAAGCAGAAGAAACCAAGTTTCCTGGTGAGAAATATAGTAATAGTTTTTGGTTAGTCAGAAGTAGAGTAACATGCTTTAAATGTTACCTTTAATTACTTTGTGCTTGCAAAGGCGCTGTTATCAAGCCTCTTGGTCAAAACAATTTGCAATCTGAATTTGAGTGGTTACTGAAACCGGAAAATTTGCTCCATGTTTCTTTATATAAGACAATCTTAGAATAAGCTGGGAGAAGGTAAACAATGATGTAATATGGTTTTAACTGAATACGTTAGGTGTTCATCTTATTAATACGCCCCATGCGCATTTATGTTCTGCATGTAAGTTATTTTCTCATAGAAATGTATCTTTATGCTTACACTTTGATGGTAGATTTTCTTTTATTATCAAGATTTCATCTTGCTCGGTGCTTATGTAACTAATCTGCTGTAATGTCTCAGGTGTACTCTTTCCTTTGCTATCTATGGCCAAAACCATCTTTACACATGTACATGATATTTTGAGCAATACACCTAGCTTTCATTCAGAGTATGGGATAATACTCCGCCATCTTTTGGAAATTAAGGAGTACCGTTTCCAAATGAGGAAGCGTACGTATTCCAGTGAGTTCTCTAAAAATCTAAATATTTTAATTGTCTAGTCTTGTCATGGATATAGAGTGTATGGTGGTATGATGGCGTTGGATATCTTTTTAACATAATGTTTCTGCAAGGTTTGGTGATGTTATACATAGAAAGGGCGGAAGCAGGGTTTTGCGAGAAAAACTGTGGTCAACATAGCCAGAAGGAAGAGGCGTTTCGTTGTATTCTTACGCTTCAGTCACTTTTAGAGAATCCCCCAGGAGATTTTTCTGATGACATTCGAGAAGAAATTGTGAATGGTCTCATTCACATCTTCTCTTCTATAAGGTCAGATTTTATTTGTTACTCAACTTCTCATTCATATTTGTACCCCCTTTACAAACAATAGCAAAGGTTATACTAATTTACTATAACATTTTCAGAGATGAAGGAAAGCTCTCACGCAAGCTTATTGAATGTGTAAACTCGTTCTTGCTGAAGGATGGTCCTAATATAGGCTCCTTGTCATTGGAAATTCATAATGCGGTCCAACAGTTTGTGTTCCGTTGCTGGTTAACAACCCACGATAAGAACCTTAAGGTTTTTTTTGGTGTGGTAGCCCTTTGTTAAACACGTGATTATGTTTCTTCTACAGCTTCGGTCTAAGTCAGTTTTTGTTTTTTGTTTTCTTGTTCTACCTTTCAGGAGATATTTGCTTCTTATGGAAGGCTACAGCTAAATTTGACAAGAGGATCTAGTGAATCTAGTTCTCTTGTGGAACAACTTTTGGATGTGGTTACTCGTGAACTGGATCTTGGTAGTTCATCAAGTCCTGCATCATGGTATATCTTTTATCTATCTTCTCTTCGAAGGGATGACTTCTGTAACTTCTACACATCTCGTGAAGTTATGAATTTTCTAATTAAAAATATTTAGGGGTGATTCAACCAAGGATGATAAGTTTGGGACATTGAGCAGCTATCAGAATAGCTTGGTTGAGTTGGCTGCACATGTGCTCTACCGGGTACCTGTTTATATTCACTTTACTTTGTATACAAGAGCAACCAACCATTTTTCTTTAATTTCAGCAGTGTCTGGATTTTGCTTCATCTACCTTCAGCACATTTTAAAATTGATTTGCATTATGATTTCTGAAGTATTTTTGTTCGGCACGGAAGTTTGATTTTGTATACATCGAGAATCGTTTTATCCTTCTCAGTACAGCCAATTGAATCCCATCACATCAATGCGTTTTGGTCACCCCTTTGTATATACTTGAATACTGTGTCCGTGTGTGCCTGGAGGGAATGTGGGAGAGAAAGAGTGCTGATATTCTGAACTTTGGCAGGCAGTCGTCAATACTACTAGATCATCACTGTCAGAGAAACGTGCTCGAAGGCAACATATTACATTGCGTCTTGTGGAGGCACTTACTGAAGGAAAATGGCTGTGGTATGTTTCTAACTAGAGTATTACTAGAGTATATCCGAACTGCTGATATCTTCTTTGGGAGTGTTGTTTCAATATATGTGTAGCCATATCACTAGAATGCCTTTGGTGAGCGTACACCATTTGTTTGTTATCGACATGTAATTTCAGTTCGTTTTGAAATGCTGGAGCATAAGTTTAAGTGGCATAGCACATCCTTTATTAAGAAGAACAACTCTATTGTTTCTCTCACTCTAGATGCTATCCTGGCATTATTTTGATTTTGTTGATCCCTCCCCGTTTGACATAGAAACTATTTATTGCGAATATGTGGACTGAACTACATAAGCTTTATCCAGGTGTGCTGCTTTTGGTTGTCTAGTTCGGACTTATTGCACTCGCATCAACAAGGATCTCGTTGTTTACTGGTTTGAAGCCATCTGCACAAACTTTCAAAGGTAACTTGGGAAGTTGTACTTAGTTATTACGTGGATCTATGTTTCTTTGCCTCTACGAAAGCAGTAACTAAGAGCGTAGGAGTTGTTTGTTAACACTTTCTGGTATAATACTCTTTTAGAATATCCGTTACCACTTTATCCTTTAACATGTTTCACTGATTACTACATTTATCGGAAGAAGCAGTTGAGAACAGCATACATTTAAATTTAAGCTACGCACGATGTTCATAATACCATAAATAAGTACGTGGTGAATGACGTGTCTTAACCAAGTAAACACAATTATATGACTGCAAATCAGGAGCGTACTGATTCATTAGATTGTTTCTCATATTTACCTACTTCTGAAACAAGAATATTATTCAGCTTTACTTGGCACTATGTATTCTCTTATTGTTACCTTTGGCAATTATGGTTTTATTACTGCTAGCTTATTTCTGTCAAATACCTGATAACTAACTTAATCGAACAACTGTATTCCATTGCACTGTAATAGTTTAAAATTGCACATGCTGCTACTCATAATAATTAAATGTTATACTACTAGTATCTTTAACAGTGGACTGCTTTGATTTACTTAATCTTGTACATGACAGCCTTCTGGAGGAAGCTAGTATGAGACGTTCTTATGATGGTCTATTATGGACTTTGAGGTATGGAGTTTCAGGTGTTTGCTATTCTGAATTTGCAGCAAGTTCCATCATATATTCTATTCACTGCGGTCGAGGTGTTTAATAGAAAAATATTGAAACTATATGATACACTAAGAATCTTCGTTGGCCTTAACTTTTCAAGTTTTAGATTCGTTGATCCTATATCTCAGTTAGTATATCATGAAAATTATTTCTTTTTGAAGGAGTTTGCAAGGGCTATCTTCTGGTTTGTTACTTCCAGCTGCTACTATCGACACATCAAAGTCAACTGTTTCCTCAAGTGACGTACGTACCTTTCCTGCATTTGTTTGTTTGTGTGCGTGTGTGTCTGATACACATGATAAGTTTTAGCGTCCACCAGAAATATGGATAGCTGAGGTTTAGAGTTGATTTTGGTATTGTTACTAAAATATTATAATACTTGAATCCCTTGACATACCCGTGGCGAAGTTAAGGAAATATATTGTTTCTCTATTTGCATCTTGGCAAACTTTTTCAGTGTAAAATGTACTGAACATTAATGGCCTGTTCGCATATAAGATTTTTGTTTTGATGTCAAGTTCAGCTCTACTCAACTTGTGTTTTATAAATCATCTGACTACTTTTTGATAAAAATCAGCTGGTCATTATTAGGCTTTTGGTATCCTACTTTGGCTGCTTGGGTTCTGGAAATCATTAGGACTTTTTGTTTTATGGTCGCTGAAACGGGTTTCTTGCCTGCCCTATTCATTTTCAGATTTGTTTTTGATTACGTGATTTCTTATTAAAATTATATCATGAATCTATTTTTCCGTTGTGGTTAGTTTTTGGTCTCATTAAAACGCATTTTTCGCAGCTAGATCGTGGTTGGCAATTGATCTGGAGTTCTTTAATCCATGGACTAGCAACATTCAGCAGCATGACCGTAATTGTATGTTACACTTATTTACTTATATTCTTTCTTTTTCCACACAATATATTCTCTTAAAACGGTTGCTAGTTTAGGAAGAAACTCGAAAAAATAAAATAGAATCCTGAAAACTAGGTAACATAAAAACTAAAACTTAATCTTAACCTCTTAATCTCTCTTCGAACAGTGAAAATATTATTCTCTTCGAGGATTTGTGTCGATCAAACATTAGTGTTTTGCTGGTTCAGCGTTTATTTTCTAGTCCTTTCCAGTTTAAATTATGCTCTTACATAAACTTTCTGTTATAGTTTTGATAATTGGTCACATTTTGATACTTAAAAATATACATGTAAAAAGGATAGAGTCCTTTTGATAGGGATCTGTGTAAAGGGGTTTTTTGGTTTATGCTAATACTATAGAGGTTGTTTGGTTAGCTGTTTGAGCTAAAAAGTTTTCTGTTACTCGCTTTGCTTAACGGATTAGTATCTATAAATATACGTACGTGTGCCTGATGCTACATTGTTCTGCAACTTGATGTTGAACTTCACATTATCTTAATGCAGGTTGATGCTGTCTTGGTGCTCCTTGGATCAATTATTTCACATGTAAGTTTGTGAATAAATTTCTAACAGAAATTTTATTGATCTGTGTACTCTTAATATTTTTGTCCCGTTGTTCAGAACCACATAAACGTGGGGATTCTGCCTCAAGAAGTGTGGGATCACCAATTATTCAGATACATACCCTCTGAGTAAGCTTCTTATCCTCAAACCTTCATAATCCATGATGGATAGTTGTTGAAGTGCTCTACTGTTAACTAAAGAATTGTAACTTTTACTCAGGCCGGCCTTGTACTTCATTGCATGTTACTTTTCACGTATGGGTTGCCAGGTAAGTAAACTGGTTCTCACATGAACTGTATGGTCCTAGTATCTACCTTCTTTGTTACTTGATTGCTAAGTAGACCTTCAAGTCTTGAAAAAGTTTATTATATCATCATGGCTCTGTCCTCTCATTTGTGCAGGGAAACCTGCAAGATGATCTACATCTACGACGCAATCTCCTTAGAGCAGTTTGTGGACCCCTTAGCTGGAAGGTAGTTTCAATTCCTTTTTCCAGAAAAGCACAAGTATATTTGCAACAGGGATCTCATCAACAATCATATGTTGGTCTGATTATTTGTGATACCTCTTACTCTCTGTGGTGGAGGCATTGTCTACGATATGACCAAGCCAAATCATTCGTCTGGAATTATGTTTATCCCAAAAGATTGGTCGTAGCATAATTTTAACGTTAAGCACCTAATTCTAGGTCCAGAGAGCGAAAATTATGTGCTCTATTTGTTATTCTTGCCAACTAGTTGGTAAGAGCTGCATTCTATTTCTACCTGATTTGTGAAACTAAATATCTACGAGAATCAGATCTCTAAAGATGTTCACTTAGTCAAATACAGCGTTGTGTATTTATAAGTCTCTAATTGTGGGTGCCTCATCGTACCACACGATAGTACTGGTGATCTTGCTTATGGCTTATATATATTTTAGGGTCGTCTGGCACTGAATGAGAGAATGGTTCGGCTTCTACCAGCAGCTGCTTTAGCCCTATGTGCTGGTTTCACAACGACGCTTCCATTACTTAAGGAACATCTCTCAACACCATCTGGTTGGGATGCCTGTGAAGTGGTGAAGGATGTGTTGAAGGTGCATATTATGTTTGTTATTGAAGTTCTGAATAGTTCTCATCTCAGAAAAGTTTGCAAGTCTAATACTGGAATTTACTGTTGTTGTTTCTTTTCCAGATGGATGATGTTGAACAAGAAAGAAATTTTGGACTGTTTGAATGCTCTGTAGAGGTTCTAACAAGAGTTTACTCGAATTCTAGCAAGGTGGAGAATCCTTCAATTTTGTTTGGCCTTTTCCTGAATTCATTTCTTCACTGACATTATTTGTGTGTATCTTTTTATTTTTTCAGATCTCTAGTTACCGAGTTCCTGATGGAGTACAACTACCTCTGGTACTTAGAGATCCATTGCTTCATGACATGGAAATCTATTTTCTTAGCATTATCCCGGAGGACAGTGAGAAAGGACCACTTTCTGACATATTTATGGGATGTTCTCTGCTGTGTCATTTTATGCATGGTTCTTATACAACAAGGTTAGTCAACTCATCCTATTCTTGGTAACTTGTGAATGAATGACTGATATTGTTATTGTTTCTTGTCAGTTTTTCTATATCAAAATAGTTTATGAAAAAAGTGTCATAGTTAATCTTGACTGATGCTGAACTCCCACTTGTAGATTCGGCTTTGTTCTGTTAGTAGTGTCACCATGTTCTATGCATGTAGTTTTTCTGAAGCAAGATCGTGTAGTTTGACTTTTCTAATCGGTGGTTGTGAATGCTGCTACACCTGCGATGAACTATTTTAAGATGTAACTCTTTGAGTGAAATCTTCTTTCGGTCATTTGAATTTTCGTTTTCATTTCTCAGGAAGGGTAAGGCAAGCACTTCGTTCTTCTTAAAAGCATGCCAGTATTTGTTAAAAAGCCTGGACTACGCTGTTGAAGCAGTTTTAAAAAGCCTCTATGATTTTCAACTGCTTGGACCCTTGGGGTTGGGCTCAGATTTAAATGAGAAAAGTTCTGTAATAGTTTCGTTGAGGTCTCTAACTAGTTCTCCTGTCTTCAGCAACAGAAGAGACCAAAATCTTCTTGCCACTAGTTATGATACTGTATTTCACTCCTTAGAGAACCTTTTACGGTCTTTTGCTAAAGCTTATGGAGAATATACTGAGCACTCATGGAATACCCAATCTGACACTGTTACTTCGAAATCGTTTGCACTTGATCACCCAGAAGTTGGCAGGATTGTGGATATGGATTTGGATGTTGTTGTAGACACTAAAGAGATCGATCTTATAACTGCCAGTGGAAAAGCTGTTCCCGGTGTGCCTGTCTCAACGGGGAATTTGGAAGTTGGGCATGATATCACTTATCTCATGTTTTTCTCCGGCACTTCAGTTTCCTACATGGGATGTGTTGTATAGTATTATGGAGAAGGAATGTGATCCTAAGGTATTAGCAATTTTTTTTTTCACATGTCAATCTCTCAAGCTTTTGTTGTCACCTTACAGAAACGTATTGTTCATCTGCTTACATTTGCAGGTTTTGGAAAATATACTCTATCATCTATGCCAGCTTTCATGCTTGACTTCTATGCCGAAGGTTTATGATTTGGTATGGAATTCAGCTGTTGTTAAATTGCTATGATATTTGGAGGATTTTATATTAACATCTCCACACTTTTCTTTTGTTTAAGTTTTTTTTTTCACGATTTACCTTTTAAGGTTATTTTCTTGGATGACATGCTCAACACACAAGTAAAGAACAAGCGTAACTGTCTCAATATAGTCACTGCCTTACATGTTTTACTTCAAAATTTGTTATCCTCGGGGATGGATTCTTCTGGACTCAGACCAAACACGGATTTCTCTTTAGAAGAAGGAGAGAGTTGTCAGGTAGCGCCTCCTCTTGTTTGAGTTGAGTATTTGGTTCTTTCCTTGATCTGCTTGATTCATTCTCTAAGAACCGTGCAGGTCTTTGTCCAACTTGGCGCAATGGTGAATAAAGTTTCTGAATGTGGTCTTTTGGGCTGGTTTGGGCGTGTGAAGCTTATCAACTGTATATGTAATTTTGTCTTGCTTAATCCTCGGATTGGTCAGGTACCTACTTCTCATATAACCCACTAATTCACTAGACATAAAAAACTGGCAATGCAGTATGTATAATCACACCAATTTTGCTTCTCTTTTTAGTGTTTTTGTAGAACAAACAGTTTCCTGCCTTAAGGTTTCGTTGACTTGGTTTACATATTAAATACCATTGAAGTTGAAGAATAACATTTTCGTGTTCATTCTTTTCAAATGAGATAGTTACTGTTCTTTGCAGATGAAATTTTGTAATTTTTCTTGCGCTCATTATGTGTACTGTAAACATTAATGCTAATTGTTTGTCTTTTGGCATTTCACATCAGCTGGTCACAGTTAAATATTCTGATCTGTTCCTTGTGGATTTCATATTTAATTTAGTATCTTGCTGTCTACTTCATGGAATTTCTGCTATAATTTGTACAGACAATGATTGAGCGACTTTTACTAATGCTAAATGACTCTGATTATCGGGTGCGGTTTGTCCTGGCAAGACAAATTGGGCTTTTATTCCAGACATGGGATGGTCATGAGGCATTATTCCAAGATATTTGGTAAGCTTAAGTTTGGTGTTTGGTGTTTGTTTGTTTAAAACTATTTGTTATCCTATGGCTTTTCAGTACAGTGTTCTCCTAGTAAGACAAACTGTTAGATGATAGATTTTTGTGGCTTACCAAAAAAGGAAAAAGAGGAAGAGGCTGTTTTTTTTTCCGGTGTGGCAGAAAGTATTGTTTAATACCTCAATGCCTGTTCAAGTTATTTTTATTTTTCTTTCTTGAAAACCTTCGACAGTTGTGTATCAGTTTTCCTTATTGATTTGGAGTCTTATGAATTTCAGCATTCTGTAAGTTCTGATAATTCACAGAGCTTGTTGTTCTTTGAAATAATAGCTTGCTACGTTTATCTATTATTATACTCTTTTAGATTGAAGTACCTCATTTGCTGTTAATAGTTTAGTTTTATCGCCGTTTCCAGATGTTGTCCGGTTGAAGTACCTCATTAGTTGTTTTTGCCCCACTTCCTTTCCAGCTCCAGCTTTGGTATTATACTGGTAACCTCCTCAAAGGAAAAGCTTGTCACTGCAAGAGATGTTTTGGCTGCTGGCTCTCAGCCTCGCCCAAAAATGGAGACTGTCATCATTACTCTTATGCACCTTGCATACCACAGTGAGAACATAGAGTTGCAAGTAATATTTTGCTATTTTTCTCTTGAGTTCTCGGAATCGTGTTGAGTAATATAATCATTTAGCTTTATATTAAGTATTAACATCGTATTCCTTAATGGAGAAACGCAGGCTGTTTTTATGATGTGCGCTGTTTCAGCTATAGATCCCCTGTCAGAGGTATTTCTCTCTTGTATGTTTTTTTTACTTGAAACTTCTTCTACTTATCTGTTTTTTTTTCTACTAGGGAATTAATCATTGCTGCACTTGACAATCTATCAGCACAACTCCATTACCCATCTAGGTTCAAGGTGTGATTATTGATTCTCGTTTATTTATTTCTTCTGTACCTGCATGATAAATGCTCTTCTCGCTTTGCATTTTTCTGCTATCAGCGAGTTAGCTTTGTAAATGCTCTCCTGATGACTCCATTTCTTTCAAACTGGTTTGTGCAGTACCTGGAAGAACTCTTGGGCCCAATCCTCTTTTTCTGGATTGCATGTGGTGTCAGTTTAGCTGCTCTTGTTGAGGTATGCCGCCAGCTGATTTTCTGTTTTATAGATGGGCATCTTTTCTGTGATGGTCATATTACTGTTACACTCAAGTTACTAATGAGCATTTTGTTTGTATCCCTTTGTTCGTAGGAGTCCCATTTGTTCTATAAACTTTTAGCCAAATGAAAATTATGTGAAACTTGTATTATACTAAATAGGTTCAAATTCTTTTTTTCCCTCTTGCACGCGTGTCTACAATATTAAATATACCCACAGTTTGACTACAAATTAAAGTTAATTACCAGTGAGAGAATGAAATGTCGGCATGTGCTTTCGTATATCCAGCAATTTGTTATATGATTGTGGGAGTTTTCAGAATTGAATTAGTACCTTTTAGCATTCTATGTAATCTGCTGGCTGCTTTGTTGCAGACAAGTCAGCTGTTCATTCTAAATGCTGAACCGAAATATTTCATCCACTTTTGTTCCCACTGGCTACTTCCGGCTCTTCTGCTGCATGAAGATAATACTAACCTTGATTGGGTAGCTAAGGTAAGGCGCTTCCATATATTTTATGGAAATATGCTGATGTTTCAGATAGCTGCGATTTCGGTTTATTGAGACTTGATTAATGAAATTGAAACTTGTATAACCTTTTTGCTTGTGTTCGTCTATTTTGTGTGGGCCCTTCAGATAAGGTCATAAGGTCAGATTTGAATTTTTCCGATCTCTATTTCTCTGATTCTGTCTACAATGCAGATGGCTGGCAAACCGCTGGCTGTGTTGGTCAAAGAAAATTTTGTGCCAATCTTTTCGATATGCATGGGATTGCACTGTAGTAAAACATCAGAATGTGAAAAAGGTGCATTGGTGCTTCAGAATTCGATATTATATATGGGTCAGATCACCGAGACTGAGAGGGATAAGCTCATTAAACGGAATATGGTATGATACCTGTAACATTTGACTCATGATTCCAGCAATCTGTCTTTGTTGTTTGTAGTGGAGAATTCCATCATACCGTTAATTAGTTAGTATGATCAGCTTGTTACAAGTTATTAAGCCTTCCGATGCAAGATCAAAGCATTGTGAACTACATGATCAGTTGTTGGATGTTTATTTTCGTTTTGCAGGAGATCATAGCTTCAGAAAATATAATATTATTTAAGTTATAACGTAATGAGTCTCCAATTGGCACCCTGTTCTGTTTCAATTGCAGGTGTCTATTGTTAGTTTTGTTTTATCACGGGCATCCTCTTCATCAGAACCTCCCGTTCCTGCTTTTTCTCGTGACACCATTTCACGTGCAGTTCAAACAATTGTGGATGGTTTTCTGGAAACGTAACATTTCTTGCTCGCTCGATCTTGGCTTTTTTTTTTTCTCGTTTTCCCTTTTCTAAGGTCTTACTTGGTTTATGCAGCGCTGATTATCCTAAGAATGCGGCGGTCATTGATAATATCAATGTTTTTCGCCCAGATAGGGTGTTCATGGTGAAACTTATCTGCTGAAGCTTTTTCACAAGATAGCAATTTTTATTGTCAATTTGATACTTAGTCACAATATAATTTTGTTGTTGTTTTGGCAGTTCATCACAGAAATACACTATAAAATGTCAGCTGCATGTCATCATCGGCATACGCGTCATCACTTGGCCGCTCTAGAAGAGCTTACTGTTATTCTTGGTCATAGAGCTTTAGTTCCAAGTTCCTTAAAGTGAGCAGAATTCTCTATCTATTTCTTTGAATTATTTGATTGGTTGTATTCAAGTTCTTTAAGACCAAAGTGACTTTCTTCAGACCTTAATGAATTTGAGGTAGCAATGAGATTTTGACCATTTGGGTTCTTTTTTCAGGTAAAACTATGTTGTAGATGTTAGAAGGTGTAGTTTTTCATTTGCTTCGGCTTTGCTTTTGTCTTGAACTCGTTTGTTAAATGCAAGACTGATTATTATAATATCTTCCCCGATCAGTGGCTTTGCATAGTATTTCTTTGGCGAGGGTAGCTTCCAATTTTAATCTTTATTTGATGTTACATATATCTTTAGCTGATATTTTAATAACCAAGGTTAGCCTCTAGGATGTGTGAAACTGCTAGGTTGTTCTGCTAATAAACATATGAGTATCATATGTAAATTAATTTTTTGGTGGCATTGAAGGGTGAGCCTCCATTTTGAGCTCTGAAGAACTACTTTGACCTTTGCTTGTGGTTTCTTTCAGTTATATATTTAATCTTGTTGGACAATTTATCGCCTCTCCCTCCTTACAAGACCAGTGTTGTAGTATAGCTTCCTGTTTGCTGGATTTGTTCAGAAGCAATCCAGCCAAAGAAATTGTTAGTGTACTAGGGGATCAACTCCAGGTATCGTACTTAATGCTATTATTTTGGTCCACTTTCTATTACTTTGAGAAAGGTTGTTTACCTTTTTTTGGTTGCCAGTATCTCTAGGTTTTTGGTTCTCTAAAAGCTAGTACGTGCTCTTCCAATGACAATTTCCCACAAACAATGGAGGATGTAATATGCAAGGCAATTCGAAGCACTAGCGGAACACAACGTGAGAGGAAGAAGAGACGAGATAACTGCTTTGAACAAACTTAGGAGGCCCGTAGGCCCAACAAAACAATGGTAAAAAACCTTTCTCAAAGTAATTAGAAAGTGGACCCAAAATATAGCATTAAGTACGATACCTGAGTTGATCCCCTAGTACACTAACAATTTCTTTGGCTGGATTGCTTCTGAACAAATCCAGCAAACAGGAAGCTATACTACAACACTGGTCTTGTAAGGAGGGAGAGGCGATAAATTGTCCAACAAGATTAAATATATAACTGAAAGAAAACCACAAAGCAAAGGTCAAAGTAGTTCTTCAGAGGCTCAAAAATGGAGGCTCACCCTTCAATGCCACCAAAAAATTAATTTACATATGATACTCATATGTTTATTAGCAGAACAACCTAGCAGTTTCACACATCCTAGAGGCTAACCTTGGTTATTAAAATATCAGCTAAAGATATATGTAACATCAAATAAAGATTAAAATTGGAAGCTACCCTCGCCAAGAAATACTATGCAAACCACTGATCGGGAAGATATTATAATAATTCAGTCTTGCAATTTAACAAACGAGTTCAAGACAAAAGCAAAGCCGAAGCAAAATGAAAAAAACTACACCTTCTAACATCTACAACATAGTTTTACCTGAAAAAAGAACCCAAATGGTCAAAATCTCATTGCTACCTCAAATTCATTAAGGTCTGAAGGAAGTCACTTTGGTCTTAAAGAACTTTAATGCAACCATTCAAATAATTCAAAGAAATAGATAGAGAATTCTGCTCACTTTAAGGAACTCGGAACTAAAGCTCTATGACCAAGAATAATAGTAAGCTCTTCTAGAGCGGCCAAGTGATGACGCGTATGCCGATGATGACATGCAGCTGACATTTTATAGTGTATTTCTGTGATGAACTGCCAAAACAACAACAAAAATATATTGTGACTAAGTATCAAATTGACAATAAAAATTGCTATCTTGTGAAAATGCTTCAGCAGATAAGTTTCACCATGAACACCCTATCTGGGCGAAAAACATTGATATTATCAACGACCGCCGCATTCTTAGGATAATCAGCGCTGCATAAACCAAGTAAGACCTTAGAAAAGGGAAAACGAGAAAAGAAAAAAAAAATTAAGCCAAGATCGAGCGAGCAAGAAATGTTACGTTTCCAGAAAACCATCCACAATTGTTTGAACTGCACGTGAAATGGTGTCACGAGAAAAAGCAGGAACGGGAGGTTCTGATGAAGAGGATGCCCGTGATAAAACAAAACTAACAATATACACCTGCAATTGAAACAGAACAGGGTGCCAATTGGAGACTCATTACGTTATAACTTAAATAATATTATATTTTCTGAAGCTATGATCTCCTGCAAAACGAAAATAAACATCCAACAACTGATCATGTAGTTCACAATGCTTTGATCTTGCATCGGAAGGCTTAATAACTTGTAACAAGCTGATCATACTAACTAATTAACGGTATGATGGAATTCTCCACTACAAACAACAAAGACAGATTGCTGGAATCATGAGTCAAATGTTACAGGTATCATACCATATTCCGTTTAATGAGCTTATCCCTCTCAGTCTCGGTGATCTGACCCATATATAATATCGAATTCTGAAGCACCAATGCACCTTTTTCACATTCTGATGTTTTACTACAGTGCAATCCCATGCATATCGAAAAGATTGGCACAAAATTTTCTTTGACAACACAGCCAGCGGTTGCCAGCCATCGCGTTGTCAGACAGAATCAGTAAATAAGATCCGGAAAAATTCAAATGAACCTTATTCTGAGGCCCACACAAAATATAGGCGATACAAGCAAAAAGGTTATACAAGTTTCAATTTCATTAACGAATCTCAATCATATAGAACCCGAAATCGCAGGTATCTGAAACATGCAGCATATACTAAAATATATGGAAGCGCCTTACCTGGCTACCCAATCAAGGTTAGATTATCTTCATGCAGCAGAGAGCCGGAAGCAGCCAGTGGGAGCAAAAGTTGATGAAATATTTCGGATTCCGCATTTAGAATGAACAGCTGACTTGTCTGCAACAAAGCAGCCAGCAGATTACATAGAATGCTAAAAGTACTAATTCAATTCTGAAAACTCCCACAATCATATAACAAATTGCTGGATATACGAAAGCACATGCCGACATTTCATTCTCTCACTGGTAATTAACTTTAATTTGTAGTCAAACTGTGGGTATATTTAATATTGTAGACACGCGTGCAAGAGGGAAAAAAAGAATTTGAACCTATTTAGTATAATACAAGTTTCACATAATTTTCATTTGGCTAAAAGTTTATAGAACAAATGGGACTCCTACGAACAAAGGGATACAAACAAAATGCTCATTAGTAACTTGAGTGTAACAGTAATATGACCATCACAGAAAAGATGCCCATCTATAAAACAGAAAATCAGCTGGCGGCATACCTCAACAAGAGCAGCTAAACTGACACCACATGCAATCCAGAAAAAGAGGATTGGGCCCAAGAGTTCTTCCAGGTACTGCACAAACCAGTTTGAAAGAAATGGAGTCATCAGGAGAGCATTTACAAAGCTAACTCGCTGATAGCAGAAAAATGCAAAGCGAGAAGAGCATTTATCATGCAGGTACAGAAGAAATAAATAAACGAGAATCAATAATCACACCTTGAACCTAGATGGGTAATGGAGTTGTGCTGATAGATTGTCAAGTGCAGCAATGATTAATTCCCTAGTGGAAAAAACAAACAGATAAGTAGAAGAAGTTTCAAGTAAAAAAACATACAAGAGAGAAATACCTCTGACAAGGATCTATAGCTGAAACAGCGCACATCATAAAAACAGCCTGCGAATCCCATTAAGGAATACGATGTTAATACTTAATATAAAGCTAAGTGATTATATTACTCAACACAATCCAGAGAACTCGAGAGAAAAATAGCAAAATATTACTTGCAACTCTATGTTCTCACTGTGGTATGCAAGGTGCATAAGAGTAATGATGACAGTCTCCATTTTTGGGCGAGGCTGAGAGCCAGCAGCCAAAACATCTCTTGCAGTGACAAGCTTTTCCTTTGAGGAGGTTACCAGTGTTATACCAAAGCTGGAGCTGGAAAGGAAGTGGGGCAAAAACAACTAATGAGGTACTTCAACCGGACAACATCTGGAAACGGCGATAAAACTAAACTATTAACAGCAAATGAGGTACTTCAATCTAAAAGAGTATAATAAAGATAAACCGTAGCAAGCTATTATTTCAAAGAACAACAAGCTCTGTTGAATTATCAGAACTTAACAGAATGCTGAAATTCATAAGACTCCAAATCCATAGGAAAACTGATACAGAACTGTCCGAAGGTTTTTCAGAAAGAAAATAAAAATAACTTGAACAGGCATTGAGGTATTAAACAATACTTTCTGCCACACCGAAAAAAAAAAACAGCCTCTTCCTCTTTTTCCTTTTTGGTAAGCCACAAAAATCTATCATCTCAACAGTTTGTCTTACTAGGCGAAACTGTACTGAAAAGCCATAGGATAACAAATTAGTTTTAAACAACAAACACCAAAACAACTTAAGCTTACCAAATATCTTGGAATAATGCCTCATGACATCCCATGTCTGGAATAAAAGCCAATTTGTCTTGCCAGGACAAACCGCACCCGCTAATCAGAGTCATTTAGCATCAGTAAAAGTCGCTCAATCATTGTCTGTACAAATTATAGCAGAAATTCCATGAAGTAGACAGCAAGATACTAAATTAAATATGAAATCCACAAGGAACAGATCAGAATATTTAACTGTGCCAGCTGATGTGGAAATGCCAAAAGACAAACAATTAGCATTAATGTTTACAGTACACATAATGAGCGCAAGAAAAATTACAAATTTCATCTGCAAAGAACAGTAACTATCTCATTTGAAAAGAATGACACGAAATGTTATTCTTCAACTTCAATGGTATTTATATGTAAAACCAAGTCAACGAAACCTTAAGCAGGAAACTGTTTGTTTCTACAAAAACACTAAAAAGAGAAGCAAATTGGTGTGATTATACATACTGCATTGCAGTTTTTATGTCTAGTGAATTAGTGGGTTATATGAGAAGTAGGTACCTGACCAATCCGAGGATTAAGCAAGACAAAATTACATATACAGTTGATAAGCTTCACACGCCAAACCAGCCCAAAAGACCACATTCAGAAAACTTTATTCACGCATTGGCGCCAAGTTTGGACAAAGACCTGCACGGTTCTTAGAGAATGAATCAAGCAGATCAAGGAAAAGAACCAAATACTCAACTCAAACAAGGAGGCGCTACCTGACAACTCTCTCCTTCCTTCTAAAGAGAAATCCGAGTTTGGTCTGAGTCCAGAAGAAATCCATCCCCGAGGATAACAAATTTTGAAGTAAAACATGTAAGGCAGTGACTATATTGAGACAGTTACGCTTGTTCTTTAACTTGTGTGTTGAGCATGTCATCCAAGAAAATAACCTTAAAAGGTAAATCGTGAAAAAAAAAAACTTAAACAAAAGAAAAGTGTGGAGATGTTAATATAAATCTCCAAATATCATAACAATTTAAACAACAGTCTGAATTCCATACCAAATCATAAACCTTCGGCATAAGAAGTCAAGCATGAAAGCTGGCATAGATGATAGAGTATATTTTTCCAAAACCTGCAAATGTAAGCAGATGAACAATACGTTTCTGTAAGGTGACAACAAAAGCTTGAGAGATTGACATGTGAAAAAAAAAATTGCTAATACCTTAGGATCACATTCCTTCTCCATAATACTATACAACACATCCCATGTAGGAAACTGAAGTGCCGGAGAAAAACATGAGATAAGTGATATCATGCCCAACTTCCAATTCCCCGTTGAGACAGGCACACCGGGAACAGCTTTTCCACTGGCAGTTATAAGATCGATCTCTTTAGTGTCTACAACAACATCCAAATCCATATCCACAATCCTGCCAACTTCTGGGTGATCAAGTGCAAACGATTTCGAAGTAACAGTGTCAGATTGGGTATTCCATGAGTGCTCAGTATATTCTCCATAAGCTTTAGCAAAAGACCGTAAAAGGTTCTCTAAGGAGTGAAATACAGTATCATAACTAGTGGCAAGAAGATTTGGTCTCTTCTGTTGCTGAAGACAGGAGAACTAGTTAGAGACCTCAACGAAACTATTACAGAACTTTTCTCATTTAAATCTGAGCCCAACCCCAAGGGTCCAAGCAGTTGAAAATCATAGAGGCTTTTTAAAACTGCTTCAACAGCGTAGTCCAGGCTTTTTAACAAATACTGGCATGCTTTTAAGAAGAACGAAGTGCTTGCCTTACCCTTCCTGAGAATGAAACGAAATTCAAATGACCGAAAGAAGATTTCACTCAAAGAGTTACATCTTAAAATAGTTCATCGCAGGGTGTAGCAGCATTCACAACACCGATTAGAAAGTCAAACTACACGATCTTGCTTCAGAAAAACTACATGCATAGAACATGGTGACACTACTAACAGAACAAAGCCGAATCTACAAGTGGGAGTTCAGCATCAGTCAAGATTAACTATGAACACTTTTTTCATAAACTATTTTGATATAGAAAAACTGACAAGAAACAATAACAATATCAGTCATTCATTCACAAGTTACCAAGAATAGGAATGAGTTGACTAACCTTGTTGTATAAGAACCATGCATAAAATGACACAGCAGAGAACATCCATAAATATGTCAGAAGTGGGTCCTTTCTCACTGTCCTCCGGGAATAATGCTAGAAAATAAATTTCCATGTCATGAAGCAATGGATTTCTAAGTACCAGAGGTAGTTGTACTCCATCAGGAACTCGGTACTAGAGATCTGAAAAAATAAAAAGATACACACAAATAATGTCAGTGAAGAAATGATTCAGGAAAGGCGAACAAAATTGAAGGATATCTCCACCTTGCTAGAATTGAGTAAACTCTTGTTAGAATCTCTACAGAGCATTCAAACAGTCCCAAAATTCTTTCTTGTTCAACATCATCCATCTGGAAAAGAACAACAACAGTAATTCCAGTATTAGACTTGCAAACTTTTCTGAGATGAGAACTATTCAGAACTTCATAACAAACATAATATGCACCTTCACCAAATCTTCACCACTTCACAGGCATCCCAACCAGATGGTGTTGAGAGATGTTCCTTAGTAATGGAAGCGTCCGTTGTGAAACCAGCACATAGGGCTAAAGCAGCTGCTGGTAGAAGCCGAACCATTCTCTCATTCAGTGCCAGACGACCCTAAAATATATATAAGCCATAAGCAAGATCACCAGTACTATCGTGTGGTACGATGAGGCACCCACAATTAGAGACTTATAAATACACAACGCTGTATTTGACTAAGTGAACATCTTTAGAGATCTGATTCTCGTAGATATTTAGTTTCACAAATCAGGTAGAAATAGAATGCAGCTCTTACCAACTAGTTGGCAAGAATAACAAATAGAGCACATAATTTTTCGCTCTCTGGACCTAGAATTAAGGTGACTTAACGTTAAAAATTATGCTACGACCAATCTTTTGGGATAAACATAATTCCAGACGAATGATTTGGCTTGGTCATATCGTAGACAATGCCTCCACCACAGAGAGTAAGAGGTATCACAAATAATCAGACCAACATATGATTGTTGATGAGATCCCTGTTGCAAATATACTTGTGCTTTTCTGGAAAAAGGAATTGAACTACCTTCCAGCTAAGGGGTCCACAAACTGCTCTAAGGAGATTGCGTCGTAGATGTAGATCATCTTGCAGGTTTCCTGCACAAATGAGAGGACAGAGCCATGATGATATAATAAACTTTTTCAAGACTTGAAGGTCTACTTAGCAATCAAGTAACAAAGAAGGTAGATACTAGACCATACAGTTCATGTGAGAACCAGTTTTACTTACCTGGCAACCCATACGTGAAAAGTACATGCAATGAAGTACAAGGCCGGCCTGAGTAAAAGTTACAATCTTTAGTTAACAGTAGAGCACTTCAACAACTATCCATCATGGATTATGAAGGTTTGAGGATAAGAAGGCTTACTCAGAGGGTATGTATCTGAATAATTGGTGATCCCCACTTCTTGGAGGCAGAATCCCCACGTTTATGTGGTTCTGAACGAACGGGACAAAAATATTAAGAGTACACAGATCAATAAAATTTCTGTTAGAAATTTATTCACAAACTTACATGTGAAATAATTGATGCCAAGGAGCACCAAGACAGCATCAACCTGCATTAAGATAATGTGAAGTTCAACATCAAGTTGCAGAACAATGTAGCATCAGGCACACGTACGTATATTTATAGATACTAATCCCGTTAAGCAAAGCGAGTAACAGAAAACTTTTAGCTCAAACAGCTAACCAAACAACCTCTATAGTATTAGCATAAACCAAAAACCCCTTTTACACAGAATCCTATCAAAAGGACTCTATCCTTTTTACATGTATATTTTTAAGTATCAAAATGTGACAATTATCAAAAACTATAACAGAAAGTTTATGTAAGAGCATATTTAAACTGGAAAGGACTAGAAAATAAACGCTGAACCAGCAAAACACTAATGTTTGATCGACACAAATCTCGAAGAGAATAATATTTTTCACTGTTCGAAGAGAGATTAAGAGGTTTAAGATTAAGTTTAGTTTTTATGTTACCTAGTTTTCAGGATTCTATTTTATTTTTTCGAGTTTCTTCCTAAACTAGCAACCGTTTTAAGAGAATATATTGTGTGGAAAAAGAAGAATATAAGTAAATAAGTGTAACATACAATTACGGTCATGCTGCTGAATGTTGCTAGTCCATGGATTAAAGAACTCAGATCAATTGCCAACCACGATCTAGCTGCGAAAAATGCGTTTTAATGAGACCAAAAACTAACCACAACGGAAAAATAGATTCATGATATAATTTTAATAAGAAATCACGTAATCAAAACAAATCTGAAAATGAAATAGGGCAGGCAAGAAACCCGTTTCAGCGACCATAAAACAAAAAGTCCTAATGATTTCCAGAACCCAAGCAGCCAAAGTAGGATACCAAAAGCCTAATAATGACCAGCTGATTTTTATCAAAAAGTAGTCAGATGATTTATAAAACACAAGTTGAGTAGAGCTGAACTTGACATCAAAACAAAAAATCTTATATGCGAACAGGCCATTAATGTTCAGTACATTTTACACTGAAAAGTTTGCCAAGATGCAAATAGAGAAACAATATATTTCCTTAACTTCGCCACGGGTATGTCAAGGGATTCAAGTATTATAATATTTTAGTAACAATACCAAAATCAACTCTAAACCTCAGCTAATCCATATTTCTGGTGGACGCTAAAACCTTATCATGTGTATCAGACACACACGCACACAAACAAACAAATGCAGGAAAGGTACGTACGTCACTTGAGGAAACAGTTTGACTTTGATGTGTCGATAGTAGCAGCTGGAAGTAACAACCAGAAGATAGCCCTTGCAAACTCCTTCAAAAGAAATAATTTTCATGATATACTAACTGAGATATAGGATCAACGAATCTAAAACTTGAAAAGTTAAGGCCAACGAAGATTCTTAGTGTATCATATAGTTTCAATATTTTTCTATTAACACCTCGACCGCAGTGAATAGAATATATGATGGAATTGCTGCAAATTCAGAATAGCAAACACCTGAAACTCCATACGCTCAAAGTCCATAATAGACCATCATAAGAACGTCTCATACTAGCTTCCTCCAGAAGGCTGTCCATGTACAAGATTAAGTAAATCAAAGCAGTCCACTGTTAAAGATACTAGTAGTATAACATTTAATTATTATGAGTAGCAGCATGTGCAATTTTAAACTATTACAGTGCAATGGAATACAGTTGTTCGATTAAGTTTAGTTATCAGGTATTTGACAGAAATAAGCTAGCAGTAATAAAACCATAATTGCAAAGGTAACAATAAGAGAATACATAGTGCCAAGTAAAGCTGAATAATATTCTTGTTTCAGAAGTAGGTAAATATGAGAAACAAATCTAATGAATCAGTACGCTCCTGATTTGCAGTCATATAATTGTGTTTACTTGGTTAAGACACGTCATTCACCACGTACTTATTATGGTATTATGAACATCGTGCGTAGCTTAAATTTAAATGTATGCTGTTCTCAACTGCTTCTTCCGATAAATGTAGTAATCAGTGAAACATGTTAAAGGATAAAGTGGTAACGGATATTCTAAAAGAGTATTATACCAGAAAGTGTTAACAAACAACTCCTAACGCTCTTAGTTACTGCTTCCGTAGAGGCAAGAAACATAGATCACGTAATAACTAAGTACAACTTCCCAAGTTACCTTTGAAAGTTTGTGCAGATGGCTTCAAACCAGTAAACAACGAGATCCTTGTTGATGCGAGTGCAATAAGTCCGAACTAGACAACCAAAAGCAGCACACCTGGATAAAGCTTATGTAGTTCAGTCCACATATTCGCAATAAATAGTTTCTATGTCAAACGGGAGGGATCAACAAAATCAAAATAATGGCCAGGATAGCATCTAGAGTGAGAGAAACAATAGAGTTGTTCTTCTTAATAAGGATGTGCTATGCACTTAAACTTATGCTCCAGCATTTCAAAACGAACTGAAATTACATGTCGATAACAAACAAATGGTGTACGCTCACCAAAGGCATTCTAGTGATATGGCTACACATATATTGAAACAACACTCCCAAAGAAGATATCAGCAGTTCGGATATACTCTAGTAATACTCTAGTTAGAAACATACCACAGCCATTTTCCTTCAGTAAGTGCCTCCACAAGACGCAATGTAATATGTTGCTTCGAGCACGTTTCTCTGACAGTGATGATCTAGTAGTATTGACGACTGCCTGCCAAAGTTCAGAATATCAGCACTCTTTCTCTCCCACATTCCTCCAGGCACACACGGACACAGTATTCAAGTATATACAAAGGGGTGACCAAAACGCATTGATGTGATGGGATTCAATTGGCTGTAACTGAGAAGGATAAAACGATTCTCGATGTATACAAATCAACTTCCGTGCCGAACAAAAATACTTCAGAAATCATAATGCAATCAATTTTAAAATGTGCTGAAGGTAGATGAAGCAAAATCCAGACACTGCTGAAATTAAAGAAAAATGGTTTGGTTGCTCTTGTATACAAAGTAAAGTGAATATAAACAGGTACCCGGTAGAGCACATGTGCAGCCAACTCAACCAAGCTATTCTGATAGCTGCTCAATGTCCAAACTTATCATCCTTGGTTGAATCACCCTAAATATTTTTAATTAGAAAATTCATAACTTCACGAGATGTGTAGGAAGTTACAGAAGTCATCCCTTCGAAGAGAAGATAGATAAAAGATATACCATGATGCAGGACTTGATGAACTACCAAGATCCAGTTCACGAGTAACCACATCAAAAGTTGTTCCACAGAGAACTAGATTCCACTAGATCCTCTTGTCAAATTTAGCTGTAGCCTTCCATAAGAAGCAATATCTCCTGAAAGGTAGAACAAGAAACAAAAAACAAAAACTGACTTAGAACGAAGCTGTAGAAGAAACATAATCACGTGTTTAACAAAGGGCTACCACACCAAAAAAAACCTTAAGGTTCTTATCGTGGGTTGTTAACCAGCAACGGAACACAACTGTTGGACGCATTATGAATTTCCAATGAACAAGGAGCCTATAATTAGGACCATCCTTCAGCAAGAACGAGTTTACACATTCAATAAGCTTGCGTGAGAGCTTTCCTTCATCTCTGAAAATGTTATAGTAAATTAGTAATAACCTTTGCTATTGTTTGTAAAGGGGTACAAATATGAATGAGAAGTTTGAGTAACAAATAAAATCTGACTTATAGAAAGAGAAGATGTGAATGAGACCATTCCAATTTCTTCTCGAATGTCATCAGAAAAATCTCCTGGGGGATTCTCTAAAAGTGACTGAAGCGTAAGAATACAACGAAACGCCTCTTCTTCTGGCTATGTTGACCACAGTTTTTCTCGGCAAAACCCTGCTTCCGCCTTTCTATGTATAACATCACCAAACCTTGCAGAAACATTATGTTAAAAAGATATCCACGCCATCATACCACCATACACTCTATATCCATGACAAGACTAGACAATTAAAATATTTAGATTTTTAGAGACTCATGGAATACGTACGCTTCCTCATTTGGAAACGGTACTCCTTAATTTCCAAAAGATGGCGGAGTATTATCCCATACTCTGAATGAAAGCTAGGTGTATTGCTCAAAATATCATGTACATGTGTAAAGATGGTTTTGGCCATAGATAGCAAAGGAAAGAGTACACCTGAGACATTACAGCAGATTAGTTACATAAGCACCGAGCAAGATGAAATCTTGATAATAAAAGAAAATCTACCATCAAAGTGTAAGCATAAAGATACATTTCTATGAGAAAATAACTTACATGCAGAACATAAATGCGCATGGGGCGTATTAATAAGATGAACACCTAACGTATTCAGTTAAAACCATATTACATCATTGTTTACCTTCTCCCAGCTTATTCTAAGATTGTCTTATATAAAGAAACATGGAGCAATTTTCCGGTTTCAGTAACCACTCAAATTCAGATTGCAAATTGTTTTGACCAAGAGGCTTGATAACAGCGCCTTTGCAAGCACAAAGTAATTAAAGGTAACATTTAAAGCATGTTACTCTACTTCTGACTAACCAAAAAACTATTACTATATTTCTCACCAGGAAACTTGGTTTCTTCTGCTTTCTGAATAACAACTCGAAGTGCCTTCGCAAAAGTTGGTTTGGGTATCCGTCTCTTACTACTTGACACCTCCATTGATACACATTGAAGGAGATTCTTAACCAAAAAGGGCCACGTTTCAGCTGCAACAACAAGAAAGGTGCTGGATTAACTTCAAAGCTTGATATAATCTACAATAGCAACACATTTTTCAATGGCAAAATAACTACCTACCATTTGGAATCTCGTCCAACTTAAGCTTGGCTGTGTTTTGCGAAAGAAACCTACAGAAGTTAATTGACCTTTCTCCTTCGAGCCACGTGTTCAATAACTTGACTCCATCCTGCATATGTAAGAGATCCATCAACATGAGCAAACTTGAAGTTGAAATATAATATAGGATCCCAGTTACAAAACATCACTCAGGGATAGATAAACGATACGTAAATTTTCTAGTTTCTAGTCAATGCTGCTCCATATTCATGGCTTACTTTGGGAGCCACATAAGTGTTAGAAACACTTTGGTATCATATCACACAGAAAACCAACCACATTCAAGGAAATACGCAAATTTAAACATTTAAAACCAGTAGTATGA